>JBCEWB010163200.1:0-10399 GCA_039654565.1 Peronia peronii | reverse complement strand
CAGGAAGCTGAGAACGTTTATGAGTGTCTTCTTTGAGTCTGTCGGGGTAATAATAGATTGTAAAGCGCTTAGAGCCTTAGTGTTCGGGGATAAGCGCTATAAAAATACTCTCTATTATTATTATTACCTCTGTCCCTGTGTCCTCACACCTTGGCTAGTCTGTCACTTTTCTCTCTCTCTCTCTCTCTCTCTCTCTTTCTCTTTCTCTAGCTCTGTTTCTCTCTTTCTCTCTCTCTGTCCTTCTCTCTGTTTTTTTTTCTTTTCATCCTAAATTGTTGCCTGCAATTTATCATACTTGAATACACCCGTTACTTGTCTCCTGCCGACCTCCCTTTTCCCCCTTGCCGCTGTTGCACCTCCCATCTATAATTGAATTCTCCTGGCGCTCGGATTGCCTCGTTGTTAGTTTTGTCTTTTGAGGTGGACATAATCATATATTGATATTTCTTGAATTAAATTAGCGGTAGGGCTGAACAGCTGTTTACTGTGTGTCTTTGCAAGTGTCAATTGTTTCTTGTGTGTGAGTAAGTGTATGTAATTTATCGCCGCAGATCAGATCTGCACTCACCGTCACTGAAATCTATTCTTCTCCTTTCAGTGTGTTCTTTTTTCTCTTTCTTTTTTTTTATTTCTTCACCTTCTGCTTTTCCTTTTTCTTCTTTTTCTTTTTGTCTCCCAATTTCTTCTTTATCTTTGACCGCTTTTCCATCCGTTTTTCTTTTTTCTTTTTTTTCTTCTTCTTTTTCTTCCTCTTCATATACTACTACTACTACTGATACTATTACTACTGCTACCACCGTTATTACCACAGCAACTACTACACTACAATTATTGCTACACTATTACCACTATTACTACTACTACTACAACTGCAACTGCTATTACCATTACTACTACTTCAGTACAATTACGACGACAACCACCAGACGATGACGACTGCTGCTACTACTACGACTACTACTACCACTTCTCCCTCCCCTTCTTTTTTATTTGTTTTTCTTTTATTCCTTCTCTTCTTCGTTCTCTTTTTCTTTTCTCCCCACTTAATGTTTCTTCTCCCCTACATCATCCTGTTGTTTTGTTGTTGTTTTTTGCCGATCAAGTCTTCTCGTTTCTTTATATTTTATTTCGTCTGTTGTTGTGTTTCGAAATTGATGAAAACGTCAGACACTCTAATCCTTTGACCGCTAGCATTAAGTCCTCACAATGTGCTGGCTAAGCTTAGATCAGAGAAGAACACGTAAAGAGAGACAGAGAGATCAAGGGGCCACTAGCCATGCAAACAAACAACCAGACAGACAGAAAGACAGCAGACATTGAGAAAAGACAGACATTATGACCAGCTAAGAGATCCTTTTTCTTCCATTTTCTCTTCGTTTTTCACATGCAAAAAAAAAGAAGAAGAAGAAGAAGAAAATGAACAGGACACAAAAATACATTCACCAAAAATAATGCCAGACTCAAAGAAAAAAGAAAAAATGTCTGTACCTTCCCCCGTCTGGACATTATAGACAATAAATACATATCAGATGCTAAGAAATGCAGGTGAAGACAATAACGGCGTAAAAAAATGAATGGTAGAACAGCCATAAAATGGATAAGTGAAACAAATGCGTAGAAAAAAATTGCACAACACGACGGAAAGGTGTTAAAAACAACAGGATCAAGCTATCACAGAGATTTCTCCTGCGTATTTATTATGTCTTGATGCTCCTGAAATTTTCAGGTCAGAGTAAAGAAACAAAAATTAATTGTTTTCTGTTGGATTATAGACAACTTCCGTGTTGGGACGGAGAAATAACATGTCTATGCATGACAACATTTACACCTTAACACTTTACTTACTGATTTAGGGTCCTTAGTGAAATATGCAGACAATCTCGAAACAAAAAATGCATATCTATACTATACATTTGCAACAACACCGATAACAGGCTATAAACTCGAAAACTGCTGGATGTATACATATGAAATTTGGCACACGACATTGTTGCATAGAGATCTGCGTTTCTACATGCATAACCTGGAAAAAGCTTACTAGATCTATTTTTGACGTTATTCTTAAAAGGCTATAATAATTAATTAATAGTAAAGTCGCGAGCCTTTGATCCGAATTGTACGTTCGATAGAATGACGTGTTCAAAAGACCAAATACGTTTTATTTGAGTAACATTCAGTTTAATCATCCAAAATACCAATATCGAGGTGCGCAGGCTTGCCATACACTTTAAGTCTCAGGGCAGTATCGGTTTGATTAATGTTTCAAAAAAATCTCCCACGAAGGCCGTCGATTCTCTTCTAGTCTATACTATAAATCTGCAACAAAACCGATTATGAGGCATATAGACTTGAAAACTGCTGAATGTACCCTAATGAAATTTGGCACACAACATCGTTGCATAAAAATTTGTGTTTTTACTTAAATAAAGCCAAAAAAATAAGCTTACCATGTTTGACGTTATTCTAAAAAGGCGATAATAATTGAATAGTAAACTCGCGAGAGTATAAGGAGTACTCAGTCATGAGTGAGCGATTTCAGTTCTAGCCCTGGAGAAAGAATACCATCCGCGTAGTCACAGTACAGTGACGCTCGTTATGAGCTGGAACTTCTGGCACTAGAATCTTATGCAAGTTATCGAGATCTAAGAAGACAGACCGATGCTTGGCTGGTGCTCAGTCAGATCGCCGTGTTTAGAGTGACTAAGATCTTTGATCTGACGGGTGATACTTTTGTTGAAAAAGAACATTTTTGTACATTGAGAACCAGAGATTTCAGAGGTGAGATGATCACTTTCTCTTCAACGAATTATAGCTGTTTTTAATTGAAAGGGATAAAATCCATTGTTGATGATAGACAGTTTTGTTCATCAGGGACATAATTATTTTTGTATCTAAGTTATTATTAATTAATAGTTGTACCCTTTTCAATCATGATGAGTAGAATTTCTCTTAAATAGAACAGTTTTGTTTTTCATGAAGAGCCAAAGATGTCTTCATTGCAACATAGATTCTATAAAAAAAGGTCAATTTTTTTTTTCTCAGAGAGAGCCAGTGGGTTAGTTTATGTGAGATACGTTATTCATCGAGAGGAAGACAAAAGAAGGCTTAATTGTCACTAAGACCTGGTTTGTCAGCATGCGGTTATGTGCTCAGAATGGCCAAGTCCAGCTATGCAGTCACAAAGGACAACAAAGGGCCGCCACAAATGTGGAGTCCAACTGGGAACATAACAGGCGAATACCTCCAAAAGCTAGGACACAGGAGAGCAAGAAAATGGGAAGTATTAGGACTATGCCTGCACTGGGTGACATCCTTTTTTTTTTAGATAAGATTTTCCTTCTCGTTAAGTCCATTCCTGTTCCATAGTTCTGCATTTTTATCTAGGATAAGAATGAACAACTTTATGACGTAAGACGAGATACCTTTGACAGGACAGAGCCGTTTTTGGACAACATGAGCCAGCGATTTCATGACCACAATACTCGAGTAGGCATTAAGTTAACCACATTCGGTGTTTCTTGAAAAAGAACAGTCCTAAATTCTCCTGTTTGAACTCAGACGGGAGCTTCTCACCCTTCCCTCTCCCCCCCCCCCCCCCCCCAAAAAAAACGAGATGGCCGATGCCATCCATTTTCCCGTTGATCTCCAGTACACGACGCGCAGGCAGCCATATATTAACAACGCCACATATCCACAAGCCTTGTTACAGAGGATTTCTAGCGTCAAGTGTTGGAAAGTACAACTTCGATTTTGCTGCTATTACAGCTATATCCCTCTCCTGTGACCTCTTTCTCTCTTTCTTCTTCCTTCTTTCTCTCATTCTTTGTCTTGTTTCTCTCTTTATCGGTCTTTTTGTTATTTCTTTCTCTCTCTTTCTTTCTTCTTTTCTTTCATTCTTCCTTTTCATTTTTTCTCTATTTTTCCTTTCTATTTTTCGGTGTGGTGGAAGATGGGGAGAGGAAATTAAGAGAGAGGGATAGGAGAGGGAAAATTCATAGCTACAACCCTGTCAGAGGATACCATTTACGGGTCAATATGTCTTCAGCCAGTGCAGTACACAAAGGGCGGAGAGAGATTATTATTCATGTACAATAATGGCTTTTCTTTTCTTTTTTCCAGTCATTTTATAGTTAATTTACAAGTTAGGAAATAAGGTGAGGAATTGAAGGGTGGATCGGTGGGCAAGAGTCAGCAACATGAGAATTCTTACCTTCCGCTCAAGATGATAAATGAGTTGCTTTCTCAAGGCCAGACAACAAGAGCAGGGAAAGAGGAAGGGGGGGGGGGCTTAATTGTGTCTCGGGGTAAATGGACTAAACAACTGTCTCTGGCGAAATAAATAAATGGAGATACGATCAGACAAATGACCTAAGAATCGTAGCAAAACTATTGGTGGATAGATGGAAGGATGGATGAGTGGATGGATAGATAGATGGATGGATGGATGGATGGATGGATGGATAGATAGATGGAAGGAAGGATGGATGGATGGATGGATAGATGGATGGATGGATGAGTGGATAGATGAATGGATGGATGGATGGGTGGATGGATGGATGGATGGATGGATGGATGGATGGATGGATGGATGGATGGATGGATGGATCGATAGATGGATGATGGGTGGACGGACGGACTGACGGACGGACGGATGGACTGACGGATAGATGGAGGGATGGATGAATGAATAGACGGATGAATGGATGGATGGGTGGATAAATAAATAGCAAAATTGAGTGACGAATGCCGCATCTAATGCTCTGCCACAGACAACAGTGTCCCCACCAGAATGGACAAAACAGACCACACCAAAGATTTCCTCTGTGAACCATAAAAACTACCCATTGTAACATGCCCTCAGAATAATTAATTGTTAAAACTCTGGTTCGGAAGTGCGAAGCCGAGCGATCGCAAATATCGTTGACCGTTCATTTCAAGACCCCTGCCATGTTTATGCCTCTCGTCGGGTTCCGCTTTGCATTGACTTGAGACTGTTGTTTTATCGTTCTTTCACAGAACGGCTTTTCTCCCCACCAGAAAGTTAATTTTCCTTCCCCCAAGTCAAATGTAACTTTTCGCAAGGTTAATTCTTAGTGTCCGACAGGTCATCTCATATGTCACACGGACGTTGGTCATTTTGTTGGCACATCACTTAACGTGGATTCTACATCATAAACAGCAAATGTCGTTGCTGGGTACTGTTTTTGGTTACTATTCACATTTAACAACAACAACAACAACAACAACAACAACAACAAATATTTTCATTTCCAAAATTTGAATCCTCACACATAACACCGTTTATAAAATGATATATTAGCTATAGAATGATTTCACTCCAATATTATAAAATCATGAAAAGTGACTGATTTCAAAAAGTGGTTGGCTCGTTAAGAGTAAAACAACAACAACAACAACGACAACAAAATTTTACATCACTCCATCCCCTAAAAACTGAGATTACTTATTGAAAACGTGTCAGATTTAGACATGCCAGAAGAAACTTCCAGAATGCCAACGTTGAAGTCAGCAACGATAACTCTTCATGTTCAAAAAATGGCAGTGAGGTTTTTCGCCGTGACGTAAGCAGACGATTAACCTCACAGCCACTGCGCCTCCGGTATTGCATCTCATTTGGAAAATAACTGATTTAAATCATAATATACAAGGTAGGATACACTAGGACTGGAACAGATCGCATCCCTGACATTTTCTAGGGTTAAAGTCAGAGATCGCAAAACTAGATCGGGATTTCTTCGAAACAAAACAAAACAAAAAACAGTTATTTTTACGGAAACGGTGTTTTGTTCAAGTCTGCTCTTTGTACATTGCTCTTTGTTCATCCTTTGTTACAAAAGGTGTTACTCCTGCCTTCTTCTTTCCATTCATCCCTCGTCCGCTCCACTAGTGCAAACATCAAAGCCCAGCGAGAGAGAGAGAAAGAGAGAGAAATGGAGAGGGAGGGAGGGGGAATTTGACTCCCAAATACAGGGTCTCCTCTCAGACAAACCTCCTGATCGGACTCGATTTGTGTGCCGGCCAGCTTGTGTGTCTGCCCGTCTGTCGGACATCTTTTCCTGTCTCTAATTTCTTTCTTTTCTTCTTTCTTACTTTCTTTTTTTCTTTCGCTCTTTCTTTCTTTCAATTCATTTTTCCCTGTCCTTTCTTTCTTTCCTTTTATGCTTGTCTAGCTATTTGCTGTTTTTTCTTTCTCCTTTCTATCTTTCTTCTTTCTTTCTTTCTTTCTTTCTGTCCTTCTTTCTTTCTATCCCTTTGCGTACTCTCTTCTGCCCCGTGCTTCTCCTTTCTTGTTTCCCGTTTATAAGTTTGAGTGTTTCATCGACCATCCCTTCTTCTAGAAATTCTTTCGTTTCATCTTTTTTGTATCCCTTTCTCTCTTTTCCTCTCTTTCTTTGTTTATTTTCCACCCACTTGCTTTTTTTGTTCTTTCTAAGGTCCAAGGTACCAGTTACATAGATGAAAAATCTCTCAGTGACATCGCATACTCAGGTGCTGTAAACACGACTTTCACTACTAAAATGCAACAGAGCGCACGAACGGCATTGAATATCAGAGGAGGAGATCAGGGTGGGCCTGTCCTTTCTTAGCCCACAGTCTAGACTAAAGGTAAGCGAACTTTCATACTTGTGCACAGCAAATGAATGTAATGGACGGACGCCATGAGCTTTTGTTTGTTTTCTTTTGAAGGCAGGGGTCCTTAGAAAATCATGACCCAGGTCTAAGCTCTCTGTGCTTCCCATCGATGTACTGGTTGACCGTTCACTCTCCTTCCCTCTTTCTCTTGAACCGTCGCTACCTTTCGTCCTCTCTCCAGTCCCTGATATATAGAGAGGCTCCTCTCGTGCCAGTATAGGAATCTCAATCATACGGAAGTACAGCAATACATGTGAAACTTCCAAATTGACAAAAATAGACCCATATACAAAAACTACCATTAATACAGTCAACTGATTTAATTCTGTATGCCAAGACCTAGCACGCCTGAAGGACAACAATAGGAAGAAAATCTGTTCAGTCAGGCTGGAATTGTCGGTCCTAACGCTTGACTGACATTCTTCAAGAAACACAAAACAGTTTGGGTGGCTGAGCGTCCGAAACGAGAGTAAAATGCCATATCTGTATTGTTTGAAAGCTCCCGTTAAGACCTGGCGTATTGTCCGCACGGCTACCATTACAGAGAGCGATCATCTTGACCTCTATTTATTCACACTGATGCTTACTGGACAGTTCGGGTCAGAGAAATGGAAGTCATTGAAAGGAGGATCTTAAAACACTTAAGGCATTACACGAATAGGGTATCGGCATTAAATCGTCCGAGACAGTTGTTTTCATTGATCTATAACGTTACGAACTATCATTTCGACTTTACAAAAAGGGAAATCACTAGTTCAGGTTTCCTCCTGGCTTCTAACGGTGTAACAACCATGCAACGGGATAAGACAGAGATCGGCGGTGCCAAGTCTAACTGTCTGTACTTAAAAGAACTACAATGTGATCTTTCTGTGTATCAGGAAATCTTCTCCATGCTAAAAACTGATGTTTCTCAGCCTCACAGCATTCTCTCTCTCTATATATATATGGTTAATGTTGTAACGGCTGAGTGCAATGTCCAAGACTTGACAGTGGATACCATCAATAAGTATGTGATAACCGATCCCTGTATTGTAAAGCACTTAGATCTTCTGCAGTCGGTCCCTCTGTTCTAACGCTGTATCAGTACTAACTGTGCGGTATACATGGTCTGGCAAGGCAGGATGAACTGTTTCTCAAGACTTGCTTTTTCTTTAATGTTAATGTTGCTGCTGGATGAGATACAACTGAGACCTCTTGGGTATTTCATACAGAACCACCAGACAACAAACCGAACATGTGTCCACTAGACAATAGTCTGGCTCCAGGAACATCTCACAAAGGCGAAGGAGGAAATTGAGATGGTATAGCGGCCATATAATAAAACCCAGTAGCCTTGCCAAAACTGTGATCAAATGAATAGTGCGTGGGAAGGGGAAAAAAAGCTAAAGAGAGAGAGAGAGAGACAGACAGAGACAGAGAGAGACAGAGAGAGAGACAGAGAGAGACAGAGAGAGAGACAGAGAGAGAGAGACTGACAGATTAAAAGTTGGACCGACAATTTCTGCTTGTTTTTGCTGTTGTTATCTTGGCCTAACGTTTTGAAAGACAGTTCTATTTCTTAAAAATAAGCTCTCTGCTCAATACCTCTGTCTGACAGCTGCCTGGAGTGAAGCGCGACTGTGTCACATAACTGCAGATATCAACATACGTTCACCTGTCAGAATGTGAGTGCTCCCAAAAGCATAGAATTTATCATAACTTACAGCTTATATGTGAAACTTTACTCTATGATTGTCGACAAATAGATTGAGGTATATTGATATCAAGGAGAGACCACAAGGACGGTAAAGATGCTGGACTGCACTAGTCTCAATACTATTCACGTTCGGAGTGTTGACCCACTCATCCCTGGACTTGCAAGGTTTACCAGGCTAAACAGTCACAAAATAATGTTGTAAAAGCACAACTGATAATTAGAAACACTTAAACTCTTGTTGTCGAGTGGCACTTGTGGTTTGACAGTTTCTCTTGTTTGATAAGCCGTTCACATCTGATAGTTCTGGAACAAGATCAGCATTTCTAGGTTGTTGTTTAGAGGGCCTGTCCCTCTGTCTGTCAAACCCTCCACTTTTCTATTTGGTGCCCATCTGCGTGTTCAAATGCTTGTCTCTCTGTCCATTCCTCTCTTTACTTACTTACTTCCTTAGATTTGATCAGAATTTCACATTTGATAGTTTTGGAGACAGGACCAGGATTTTCGAGCTGACAGTTTAGGTGGTCGGTCTGTCTGTTTGTCAATCTGTTCATCTGTTCATCTATTTGCGTGCTTGTCTGTCTTTCTGTATGTCCGCCCCAGCAGTTCTCCATTGGCTTACGCCCTGTCTCCCACTTACACAGGACATGGAAAAAAAAATTGCCCAGTGAGAATTCCTGCCAGTGTTTCTCTCGCAAACCTGCTCAAGGGAAATCGGCAGTGGAAAAACACAGCGGAACTCGAGGTTTTTATGATGGATCGTGACGCTGGTGTTGTGTGCATTGCAGGAGAGTTAATGTTTAAAGACTACACAGACAACATTCAAATCAAACGCAGTTTCCCATCGAATGTCGGGAATTTATCAGGCCAGGCCATTGATTAAGCCCTTTGAGATTTATACAAGGCTGTATGTTGTCGAAACAGATCGTAATTTGGACCGACAGAATATTTGTTTCTTGACGCTCTGAAGCTCATGTAAACTACGAGATACCCACCCTCAAGAGGTTGAAAGGCTGACCAAGACCGTATCCATAACGTTAACTTTGAACAGTGTCGGCCATCCTGAGGAGAATCAGCATGAAACGTCAGTGAGCATGTAACAGTTAACACATCCCCAAAGCAGGGAGACTGGATGCGTTTGAAGGCGACAGTCAATTCTTGATGTACAGAAAGACCATTTATGTGGATGAATGGCTTCCTGCTGTTTCAAATGAATGACCTTGGCTAACGTACCATTAAGACCCAGAGAAGCATTTCCTTTTATGACTCGAGAGGCCAGTGCGGGAGGAACACGCCCTGCCACAGAAATTGCAGTTGAACGTGGTGTGAGATGCGCGATGATTCTTGGAGTTCTCATTACTTCCCATTCTTGCATTCGCTTAGCTTTTTTGTATGTAAATACTATGATACATCCTTCTAAGAGATGTTTTTTTTCATGTACATAAAATGATACACTAAGTCACGCAGTAACCCGAAAGTTTCCACCGAAAGTTTCCAACCTCTCTCATCCCACAATATCCCTGACAACTTTTCGGCAGTAAATCTGTCCCCAACCTATTTTCTTCAGTGAAAGTTGACTCTATGCTTCCAATATCGTAAGATATTATTTGAATGCGAATCATACACTCCGGAAAGAAAAAATAATTTTTTTGCATATGAAAAACCGTAAGTTTTTCTAAAGTTATTCCTCTGCATATTGCACTTCTGCATTAGTAACGCGACATGAAAGGAGTATTTAATTGCAGATCACCGGGTCCAAACCAGAAGAGAAGAAGAAAATAGTAGTTTCTCAAAGGCTGGCTCCATTATGTTTTATTTCATCAGGTCTAAATAACAGTGTTCTTATAATTATAAGAATTATGCAAACCCCATCTTATCAAATCTCAACATTAGTTTGTTCCCACTATGTCGTGCCGATATGCCTTAGCAATTTATGATACACCTACCTAGCTACTTATCCATCCATCTGTCCATCCAATCATCTATCTATCTATCTATCTATCTATCTATCTATCTATCTATCTATCTATCTATCTATCTATCTATCTATCT
>JBCEWB010163189.1:0-10399 GCA_039654565.1 Peronia peronii | reverse complement strand
ATGTATGTATGTATGTATGTATGTATGTATGTATGTATGTATGTATGTATGTATGTATGTATGTATTATGTATGTATATGTATTATGTATGTATGTATGTATGGATGGGTGTATGTATGTATGTATGTGTGTATGTATGTATGTGTGTATGTTTGTATGTGTATATGTATGTATTGCATGCATGTGTGTTTGTATGTATCTATCTATGAGAAGAGACAAAATAAATAAATAAAGAAAAAAATAAAGAAAAAAATGATGGGGTGAGATTAAATTTGTTGTTCAAAATCTAGGAATTGACAATTGAATTGTGATTGATGGTCAATCTAAACCGAAACAAGCTCATGGATTCTGGAGAGCATGTCCAAATTTTCAAACGAATGGTCAGTCTGTGGAACCATTCTTAAAAGGAAATCATGGTCTCAATAACCCGCCTGATTATTTATTATTACTGGAGAGGGCGGGAGGAAGGGGAAGCCGGTGGCGAAAGGGAGAGAACTGAGCAGAAATATTGCCGCATCAAGCTGTCAACGAGACGTGTTGAACACTCGATTCTCTGCCCCTTACAATAGGAGCAAGAACAACAACTCCTCTGCGCCAGGGCTGACCATTCGGCCACACCGGGTTCTCCAGAGTTCCGGTTCTTGGATGTGTTTGTTTACGTCCCGGCACGACTGTTTCGGAAGTAACGGGCATTCGGAAAACTAGGACCTGATTAATGCCATGGCCAGCGGAAGGATCCTCAGATTGCCTCTTAATTAGACCCTTCTCTGTTTGTGTAGGAGTCCCGGGAGATGTAGCTGAAATAACATACAAAGAGTCCAACAACGGTAAAGTTCTGAAGCTTACAATTTCTCTTGTATGAACATTACTTTGAAACAGTTATATTTCAGCAGTGGTACAGTTACATTTGGGGTGTGGACGTGGGCGGCGGCGCTAGCAGTGGATGGAGTGGGGGAGACTGTATCACTGATGCCCTGATGCTTAGCACAAGACTGCATTCTAGAGCATGCAGTGATGTAAAATAAAACAAAGACATTCTGAATAATTATTGTGATTTGATATAGTGATCATTCGTAACGGTTGTGTTGTGTTACTTGCAGTTCTAATAAATGAATGGAAGAAGGATGCGAGGAGAAAACGGATGAAGATGATATTGCTGTATTTGCTGCATATTTAAAGGGAAATTGAAAGGAGGGGTGGGGGGGGGGGTGGAGAGGAGGCGGATGAGAAACATTGAAATTTCGTCATGACATCACTAAGAAAATGCTTACGGTGGAGGAAGCTGCTGTATAGGAGACAGACAGAATACCACATCAGGATGATGGGGGGGGGGGGGGGAGGGGTATCGGAGCCCTTTGTTAGAAGGGTAAAATAGAAATGCTTCTTTTTTTTTTCTCTTCTTCCTCTTTCCCTCTCTCTCTCTCTCTCTCTCTCTCTCTCTCTCTCTCTCTGTCTCTCTCTCTCTACTCCTTTCTCTGTTTTTCCCCTTCTTTTTTTTCTTTTTCTTTGTTTTCTTATAATCAGGTCTGAAGACATATGGGACAGAATTTGTGCTTCGAGATTATATTTTATCAGAGAGACCTGTGATCCTGTCACGAGAATTTGAAACATTTCTGGCCATTTAATGAGATAGTTTTAGCAAACCTCACCAGAACCACATGTGTGTCTACGGCCATAACACGTTGAAAGTACCGGTTCTCCTCCGATCACCAAATATATTTAAAAAAAAAAAAAAACAGCATAAATTATTCCCCACTTCCTCCATTTCTACACTGTAGCTCGCTTTCACTGGTTATAGGTGATTATCCTGGCAGCAGTGCAGTATCATTACAAACTATTCTGCTCCCCTGCTTACAAGGCTGCCTGTATTCCCGAATGCATCTCGAGCTGTACATAATATTTCTTGATGTTTATTTCATTTTTGACTTTTATTGGAAGACTCTATTCTTCAAAATAATGGCAGGTCATGCGGTATAGTCCAAAACAGGAAACAAGTAGCTGTCTTCTTTTCCCTGTGTCCATTAAAATGAGCAACTTTGATCTCTGACCATTGACGATCGAGTTTCTTTAAGAGGTTAAAATGACCAGGTTATACTTCATTGTTTGCCCACTGTCCGCACATTATATCCACATAATATCCACATATCCATACTAAGTCTCTGGATTTGAATAAATAGGCGCATGTCCTGCTCTGACTGACGGACATTACGATCACTGCAAAACAAAGCTCTTTAATAAAGGTTCATACAGCTGTTGGTCCCTTGTTGCACTGCTAACAACACGGTTTATGGTGTTAAGATGCCCTAATAAAGATTGGGAGACGGCGCTAACCCAGTCCATGAGCAGAAGATTACCTTTAATAAACGGCGCTTGGGGGACAGTAAAATTTACACCTTAACGGTAGTAAAAGAAACCGGGTTTTCCCTGTAACGCTGTCATCGCTTTCTGCATGGGGAAAACAGACTGACATCTTGGAGACTCGCTTCACTGAGGGTAAAATGGTACAAATGTAATATAGGGAGTAGAAAAAGATAGTAGAATGAATGGGACATGAAGAAGTAAGAACAGAGGTGGGATCGGATGGAGGTTGAGAAGAAAAAAAGGGGAAGAGGAAGTTGGAAATGAGTAGGAAGGGGGCAACAAAAGACAAAGAATGAAATCTGATGTCTTTGAAATTTCTGCTGCTAGCAACAAAATGACCATCATTTATGATGTGATACAACATTGAGGAATTAGTGAAACTACATGGGGATTTTTTATTTATTTCTTATAATTATTTTTTACATTTATTTAGTTTTATTATTTTAAGCTTTCTTCTTTTTTTAAACGAAATCAGTGTAGAAAAAGAAATGATCCTTGTTCATACTATATCATAAAACCATTAAGCCAGCATATAAAGAAGCAAGAAGACAACCAATTAAAGATAAAAAATAATGAAATAAAATAAGTGTTTATTGCTTTGTCCACATTTACCCACTCGTATTGTGGTTACAATAGTAGTGATATAGTACCGAGTGGCGAGTCGTTGAACACAGTAGAACGAACTGTGATCGATCTGCTGTTCTGTCTGAACAAACATCTCTTCATTACTGCAATTCTCAAACTGCTTGTCCATTATATTGCAGCTTTGAGCGCTTTCATTCATTCGTGTCCCCTCTTTGCTGGACCCTCGCTCTTCGCTCGCTTTATGCTCTCCCCACAGTGGGTTAAGTGATGTCCTCCTAATTCTAAGCATTTTCCAATTACAACTGAAATAGCCCCGGCTCTGCGCCCTGAAACAGCGATGGCTAGGTAGCTGTTAACGTCAAGACTACACTGCCATTAAAAGTTCCGACATTGATACAGGGACATCATTCCACACTCCCAACCCATGGTGCAAGGAGAGACAACTGATGGCAAGAAAACGGTTCAGTCCTGACTTACGGATATTAGATGAAAGTGACGTTAGCTCAGGCAGAAAAAAAGAAGCTAAAAAGAAAAAGGAAGCGATCTGGTAAGAACGGGAAAAAAAGTGGGCAAAAGGGAGGAAAAGAGAAATTAAAACAAAGAATAGAATAAAGAAGAACAAAAGATGTTCGGAGTTAGAAATGTGTCTAGTGCACTCTAAAATTTAGGCAACATTTCAATGAATGTTACGAACTGAATAGATGGTTTTATTAATTAGCCAAACTTCAGACTAAAAAATCCATTTTTACTGGGCCGTCTAGTTAAATAAAACAGTTCGATCTGCTATATCACTGTCACAAAATCGTGAGTGTTTTATCCCTTGATGACCCAAATCACAAACAACACTTTCTAAAAAGAAAAAATATATATATATTCTTAATTTTTCTCTCTCGCAGGTGGCTTGCATTTATTTTATTTGTATCTTGTATCATCTAAGTTAAAATATATATACAGGTTTTCCTCTTATGAGTTAAAAAAAAAAGGGAGGGGGGGAGGGGGTGGTATGATTTTTTTTTTTAAAGGTGTCATTTGTAACGGGTGAAATCAAGAGACAAAAACTCCCGATTTTTTGTCCCAGTCTCAGATACAAGTTGGACATATGCAGTATCGAAGTCCAAGCCAGATCGAACGTTTGCCAAAATTGTGAGCCCCGGGACGGGAACCTGACGGCTGGAAAAACAACAGTGGCAGTTCAGAGCTTCCGGAATGGGACAGGATACACAGGTCTGCGCATGACCGCACGCGATGATCCGGGGCTAGTCGTGAGGGGCTCATGATGGACCAGTAATCATAAGGGACAAGCTTCATTATTTGTGACATACACAACAAACTGTAATAATAGGCCTTAGTTTCAAGAACCTACACAATGAAACGCTTCAAAGCAATGGGACCCAGGTTTAGAGAAATGACCTGGCAAAAAGCTAATTAATGATGGCAGCTTTACACACATATAAATGGACATAAACATTTTATCAAAACTCTCATCGTGGTTTTTATTATTTGTGATATACACAACACAGAAGCCATAGCTAGAAAATTATCCAAAAACAGAGGTCCAAGCTATTGAAATCAATGAGTCTAAATGGCTAAATGATGCCGGTTTTTACACATAGATTTATTTATCAGTACACAAGGATACATTTTAGACCCCTTCTCTCTCTTCCTACATTATCTTTGCTGCACACTTCAAATCATGTGTGTCCTATTTCTAACAATGTTCAATGAATAAGTAAAACAAATCAAGCATACAAATTCAAGCCAGAAAGACTTACTGACAAGAGTCAACTGATGATCACCGCATGCAGCTCACTCAACGTCATATTATTTCCACTCTCTCTACCTTTCGAGAGTCTAAATATTAGTATTGCAGTGTAACGTCTCCCAATCTGTTGTCGTGTAATCCTCTAATATTTCGCCCATCTCTTGTCACCAGTATCTCTAATATTTTACCTGTCTCTTGTCATGTGTATCTCTAGTATTCTACCTATGTGTTTTCATCTAGAACTCTAGTAATCTACTTATGTATTATCATCTAATAAGTGACGAATCTCTGACGTAATAAGGTCGTGAGGAAGAGATCATGCACGCAAAATCAGAGCTTAGAATAGATACTAAGCTTACCAATGAAGCTACCGGATACCGACATGAAGATGGGCAGACAAGATAGAATCCAGTTGACACGAATCAACTTGGGAATGCTGTGTAAATAGACGATGCTTTAACCGCCACAGAAACAAACAAACAAAAAAGCAAAATCAACAATAATAAAAACGTTAGTTACATTCCCCCCAAAAAATACAAGGGGTATTATTTTCGTCTCAGTGTTACACGATCGGGGTCCGATGTCTTTGTTTATTGGCTTTCAGGATGGCCATGTCAAACAGAGCCGTGCAGGCCTACGGTTAATTGTGTTCGACACGAGGTAGCTCCCGTTATTTAATAGCCTCTAATGACTAGCTGCTCTGGCAGCCCTACGAGAGGTTGAAACGGACGGCAGTTAGAGAGGAGCCCCAGTCATTGCTGCTGCCAGCCGCGGTCAAGCGTGCGTCCACTCAGCCCGGATTCCGACCCTCTGATGACGGACATTAGCCCAGATTGTGTTTGTCAAAGGACGGCAATGAGAGATCGCCCACTTGTCTAACATTTCGCTCGACAGACGCTGGGCCTTTGCGCAACCAGCGAAAACAATGTTGTTGGCCTTTTTGTGTTCTATGTCACAACGTTGTTTCTCATTATATTACAGAGGGGGGAGGGGAAAGGACGGGTCCAGTTACAACAACAATAACAACAACAGAAACGACTTCGACCGCCCTGCAACAGTTTAACGTTTTTGTTGTTGTTGTTTTTGGTCAGGATGTTATGGAGTTTTGGTTTAGTCTGGGTGTTGCCAAAGTATAAATCAGAGATGATGGGTTTGTTGGGTTTGTTTTCTAAATATATCTTTTTTTTTTATTTTTTTATTTTTATGATCGCTTTTTTTCCTTGAGCAATCTCAATTCCCAAAAATCGAATTTCAGAAAAGATGCAATGAAGTATCGATGTAACAAACATGGGTAGGCTGTTGTGTTGTTGATGTGCTATTGTTAGAGTAGAAACTGCGTCGCTGGAACATTGTTATTTAAATCCACACCATTTTATTACAGTGGTCCACGTGGTATTTAGAAATGCTATTATAATTATCAAAGGTGGAACTGTTTTGATCCAACATTATGTCAGTATTTGATATAGCTACGTACTGGTGCATCTTGGATTGGAGGCGGTTAAATACATTCACGGGGTTCTCTTTAATATGACAGTCTATTGATTTATTTGAAATTGTAGATAAAATGTTAAAGACGCATAAACAAAATTGCACAGACTAGATTCTATTTTTTTTTTTTTTTTTTTTTTTCAAATTGCCCATATCAAAGCATTACATATCTGAGGCAGTAATATGCCTAGACTACGCCAAGACATTTACAGACATCTGAGTATGGATTCCTGAACAGTAGCTCATCAGATTATAATGACAATAAAGAGCATTTCTACAGCGTTTATCCGCTTACTGTACAGATTCAAGCCCTTCACAACCTATTATTACGAATCTTAATTTCTATTGAGATAGTCTTTTTTTAAATTGTGATGAAGTTTGGTCAAGACATATTGCTGGACATCTCCCTTTGTTTCCTGTGAGCGGTTCACTTCATGGCCAGAAATGTATCTGAAAATGTATCACTTGTGCTTATATGTATAAAGATTTTGGCAACTATTGGCATAATAAATGGGAGATCGTTGTGCTCAGCCCTATTACTTCCCTTTACCAGACAAAAGAAGGATTGAACAAGCAGTGCAAAAAGGGAAATAAAAATCACGTTTGCGCCCTTTACTTGAAACATATACATGAAAAATTCGAAAATCATTATGGTATAAAGAGAATGCTTTCTTTTTGTTGTTATAACTTTTTCAAATTTTTTGCTGATCGGTCTTTCGAAGTAAAGGGATTTTTTCTTCTTTACACTGCACTGTTTGCCTTTTGTTGGGCAAAGGGAAGCAATAGGGCTGGTCAAAATGGTCTCCGATTATGCTAATCGTCACCGTCCCTCTTTTAGGAGAGCGAGTCAGGGGCAGATTATCTGCCATCTCCGATTGATATGTCATAATAGATGCCAACAATGGATAACATGTCAGCAAAAATATATCCGTTATATGTGTTATCTCATGTCATATGAGAAACCAGTCACAAAAGAAAGATTTGACAAGCTCAGCTCCTAGTCGTATCCCCGTTCCTTTTCATCTTAATTCTTAACTCACGTGTTTCTGCAAGCTGTATTCCAGATGTGGCAGGACTTAAGAAACATCTACTCAAGCTAATTACATCTCCTGGTTGTCGACTGATAAATCTCGTGACTTCAGCTGAAGACTCTATTAAACTGTATTTCAATCAGTGTGCTAAGTCTGCATGAGTACACCCGTACACCTGTAATTGATGTGGGATTTCCCAAATCATGGCTGGGACTTGACATCCAGACATCCATCAGCACACCCAGGGCACAATTGATAGGCTGTAGCCTACACACACAGGAAAGACTGAGCTTGTCATGAAACTCCGTGATTCTATGTCCAGGAAATCCCCAGGAGAGTGAAGACGTCGAAAGATTTAACAAGTCGAACGCACTTTGGTAAAAAACCTTTGTCATCTCGTTCAATATTTTCCACATCTGGTCACGTATAACTTCCCACAATATTAAATGACTCTCTATTAAATTCATTCTTGCTCTAAAAACTGCATTTTTTTCAGTGTGTGTTAATACGAATACTTTATTGATGCATTAGGAAATACATTTTGACCAGTGCAGAAAAAAATAATTCAAACAAATAATATATGAATAATACATAGCACAAGCATACATCAAAGTTAAAATACGGGGAAAAGGAGCTTCTGTCAAAGTACTTTAGAAATCTCACCCGAGACCAAAAAATGCCCGAGACGCGCCACCATTGTCGCTGTGCTCAAATTAGCCCAGAACATGCACAATGAACAGTTGTACAACACCAGACAGCGCCAGTACTCCCTTGTCCAAAGTGCCAGACTTGACGATGTCTTTTCAGCTTTTTTTTTTTCAAATTCCGCCTTTTTATTCATTTTTTCTTAGTGCATTTTCTTCAATCCCGCCTTCCTTTGAGACTGGGTACAAGCTGGTATGGAAGGAAAGTGATTTGATTATTTTCCAGCTCTTTCACGCTAGGGAAATACGGATCAGAACGCGGTCATGTGACAGGGTTTTTATGCCGTTTTACGTGTTCGCAGGAGACAGGAATGAGTTGTCTTGCACCATAAATGAGTCCCTGAGGTGTTTGTTTGATCGAACTGCCGGCGGTCCACACGGCGCATAGCATCAAGATCTTGGCCTCACTAATTAGGTCTTAGCGTTTGTCGTTCCCAGTCAGGAGATTTTTTGATGGCTGGCAGGGGACCTTTCGTCTTGCAACAACACCTCACTTTATGCGGGGAAAAAGAACAAACAAAACAAAAGAAAAAAAAATTCATGACAAACAATAAGGAGACAAAAAGAAATAAGGCCCACATCCATGAGGCGAACTACTATGAAATGTAGTACACGTACTTATGATGATGATAATGGTATGCAGAGCTGCATATTGTAAGAGAACAACCATCGGAAAGCACCATAAACCTAGATTTCAACAAAGTAACGAAAGGTCTCTTTTCTATAATGGGAACGTTTTTTGTTGCTCCTCATTATTTTCTACAATGATTATTATCTGATGAAATATTACCTAGCAAAATTTAAAATTGCTTAGAAGTAGAGCTATCCGGCAGAAACGTGTCGAAGATCGAGTAATCAGAATTACAAGGGAAATTCAGTACATATAGTGCAGTTCAACAGTCTGCCTATAGCCATCTGAACCCCGCCGAAAAGAACTGAATGCCAAGAACCGAAGCGAAAGATAGAGAGACGTCACAGAGCTTCATAACGTTGTAATTTGTATCATTAACTGTAAGAAAACACATAATCCTGAGTTGTATTCGCCAAGGGCTTTTAATTTTTTTTTCTGAATTGTTTCTTAAAAATAAGACAAAAACTAGGCAATCACAAAGCATGACATGGAACTTTTGTTACCTCCTCTATCGAAAATCAAGAACAACAACAACAGCTACAGAAAAGGGTTGGGAGAAGAAACAAAAAAAAAAAGAAGGAGCCGAATTCACGAAATTGGGTATTTGTGTCTGTTTTCTCATTCACTCTTGAGTTTATTGTTATTTTGCTTTTATTTTTATTTTATTTGTTTGTCTGGTTTGCTTTTTGGCTTCTATAGTTGTCAAATCAAGGAAAAACGACCCTAGCAAGATAAGCATTTCTGTCGAATCTCAGAGGTTTTTCTTGCCTTTAACGAATCAAAGCTGCAATAATGATCGCTAGCGAAAGGAATATTCTTTCTTCGTTTTTATTGTTATTGCCCCATTTTTTGTTTGCTGATTTCGCTGTTTTTGTTTTTAAATACTTTTACATTGGATTAGCGAACCAGTTCGTATGATGGGCTCTCATGAACATAAAATAATAAATAAATAGAGAAACTGGAGAAAACAGTGACCAACATGCAATTTTTGTCAATGATCAGCGTCCAATGTTCAGTTGTAGAGATCTCATTTAACAAAAGATCAGTATTGCTGATACAATATTCTTTCTTTCATGAGTTAAGTGATACACATACGAGCGATTTTTTTCTGATGTTTATTTTTCTTTTCTTTACATTATTTGTTTATTTGTTTATTTGTCTATTTATTTATTTATTTATTTATTTATTTTGAAAACAATTTTTAAAAAAAAGTCATTCAAGATATGCGCTAAGCGACTTCATCTTAGTCTCCTTATCGCTACGTTTATATAAACGAAAACAAATTGTTAAACCGGTAAACATGGCAGCCAGGCTAAACATTTTTTGTTGTTTGTTTCTTCTTTTACAGTTGTTTATGCCCCTTGAGTCTCATTTGGAGCCGCGTGCTCCGGTCTCGTTCTGGGAGTTGTAATACGATAGACGAGCCCATGCGTGGCGAAATAATCACGTGCTGAGGCCGAGTGGGCCTGGAATTTCAGTTACATTGTGGAGGAGTGTAATTAGAGGGCTTCGTCAGCACATACTCTAATCATGACATGCTCAATCAGTGCCGGGCGGAGGCAGGCACAAAATATCGATATACAATGAAGATCTAGCACCCAGTTTACTCAACTCAAAGCAGATCAGTAGATTTAACGGCTTGTTCATCCCCTACCGACTTTACACTCGCATCTATTTACCTATCTATATGTATACAGCGCTCCACTTCCTATACCATCTGTTTACCTCCCTAGATATATTATGTCTACCTGAGTATCTAACTATGTGATTATCTATCTATCTATCTATCTATCTATCTATCTATCTATCTATCTATCTATCTATCTATCTATCTATC
>JBCEWB010163158.1:0-10399 GCA_039654565.1 Peronia peronii | reverse complement strand
CCCTTATCCGAGAAGGCTAGACGTCGGGCTTCCCTACCCACAGGAAGCCAGGGGACCGTTGAGTCACTGAAAAAATGAGGGTTTTCAATCTTCGTGGCCTTCCATCCCCCGATGCAGGACCCGCGAGTCGATCCTGGCCTGTTCTCTCCGTGACCAGACGCCAAACCACAGAGCCACTGCGTCTACCAGGCATTAGAGAGAGTGGGGTTTTCATTTTTATAGGCCTATGGTTACTTCGATGTCCTTTCTTTAACGTTTTGTGCATTTTGAAGTTTTTTTGTTTTTTTTTTGAGTGTGTTCTACAGTCAATAGATTTCTGTTTTTTATTTTTCGTTTTTCTCGAAACTTTGCTTTTTTTTGCGGTCTATTTTTTTCTCTTTCCTCCAGTACTTGCCAACATATTTTTTATCATATTTTGCACACACACTTTCCTTAACATGATAAACAAAATGATAGTAGATTTTCACTATCTCTCTTTCACTTTTGAAGACAAAAAAATGAATAAAAATGCCAAATTTGTACAATTTTGATATGTGACAAATTCATGAAAAAAAAAGATGAAGAAAAAAAGCTATCAATAAAACTTAAACTCCCTCCAGTCATTATTCAGACAGTGCATGTTAGAAATGAGAGGCAAAGAATGATTTGGTGTGGTAGTAACGGAGTACACAGGTTTTGAAAAGCAGGGCAAAATCAAAGATAGGGGGCATTTCTTTGGGAACCAGACACGCCAGTAAGTTTCCAAGGACATAATATTCTGAATCTGAAAAACATGCCAATTATACATGCACATATTAAAATAAATTAAGGCCAAAGGCCAAAAAAAAAAAAAAAAGTTTTGAGGTGCCCCCCCCCCCCCCCCTCCTCCCTTCTCCCCCTTTAAGAGCGCACCAGGACGATGACAGGTCGGTAGTTGGGTAAAAAATCTGAGAAGGAGGCGTATAGCTTCATTTTAATCTAGCTGGCATAAGTGACCAAACACACACACACACACACACACACACAAAACAATCGTGAAAAACAGATGCGACAAGTAACGCGAGAGCTTATTAAGAGATGTCTTATTTGTGGGTGGGGTGAGGGGGGGGGGGGTGTGACAATACCAGTTAAATAGGGCTACACCAGCATAAACGTCATGTCTGTGGAGACGGGGGAGAGAGTTCGTTTTGCTATCAACTTCTTGAAAACAATGAGACCAAGACAAGCATCAGTAGAGCGATCTAGACATATTTTATACGGTCAAATTTCAATCTTCCTTGTTTACCTTCGTCCAAAATCGGTTACAATGAAAATAAATTCTGACCTGTATGCACCAGCCTCCATTATATATAGCTTTGTAGAGCCAAGAGGGGGGTCATCGTGCTAAGGAACTGACAAGTTTCAATTATAAAATCTTTTTACATTCCACTGTGCTCGGAGAGAAAGCCACAGGAACAGCTTAAAAAAAAGGAAAGAAAAAGAAAAAGAAGGTCCAAAAAGCGAGGCGGCAAGATGAATTTGCCGCATGATTAATATATCTCAAAACGACCAATGTCCTAGTATAATGTCTGCATACATGAAATAATCTGTGTTTAGCCATGGTAATTCATTAAATATCTTATTCAGCATTTCAACCACATAGACCTGCACGCTCTCAGATGACCTTACCTTCTTCTGCTGGCTTCATCATACAGCTTGACCTAAAATCCGACTAGGAATGAAGAACGTGGTTGCACACTTAGAACAAACTGTCCTTATGTCTTTGAATGCCATTCCAGTTCATGTGAGGGCATATGATGGGGGCAAAAAGTCTCAGTTAGCCATTCAAAAGCTTTTTTCCTCTGAGTAATAAGATAATTATGTCTATTTTTAATGGAGTATAGAGAAGCTAGGTCTGTTAAAATAAAACACAACAAGATAAAAAATATCTTTTGTTTTCTCTCTAACTGCGTAATTAAAACCAATTATCATTCTAAAACAATTTCATTACGTTGAATTATTTTTAAAGTCAATATTCAACAGTTTATTCTCACTTTACGTAGGTTCTCACCTTTAGCTATTTGTCTTGTAACCGGGTCAGAATAAGTCGCAAGTTGCGGACTTGAACTGAGAAATCGGGGATCAAACGTGATGACGGTAATCTGATACCGACGGCTTGGTTTGCAGAAACTGAAAGAACAATCATTTCTAAATAAGGAAATATTATTCTCACAAAGAGATGATAAGTATATCAGGATGTTGTGAGGTAAATATTAGATTTATACTCTAATTGTTCATTTTTAAAGATTTTCTCCTGGTTTTTAACCAGTGCTGAAAGCTCATCGCTTGTCTCTTCAATTTGCAATATCTCTAATTATAGTCATGCTAGCTCAAAATGTTTGTCACCACATGAAAATGTATGGTTAAAGGTTTTGTGTCAATATAAGTTTGCGAATATTGAGAGCACTGGTTGTTCAGATTCGAGTAGGTAAAAACCTGGAAATCGCCGGCGGAGTGTTTGTACCCCCCTGCTAAGAATGAAACACTCACTGATGTTTGTTACCGCTTCACCACGAGATCCAAGAACAGTGCTGTTGTCACTAGTCCCGTGCATTTTATATGTGATTTCCTATGTCAGTGGTAGTAGTAACTGTTTGGAGTGTTTTTACCCCCGTACTAAAATTAGACGGGGATTTCCAGCCGTTCGCTTTGGTCTGAGCAAATCTATTAGTGCCGTTCGCATTTCCACTCTTCCTTTTAATCCTGGAAGTTCCGGTGTGAAAAAAGCGAGGTGATGGAAAAACTCATCCACCAAACTTTGCACTGAAAATGCTCACCAAACAGTATACAATGCGGCAATATGGCACTTATTCTCAGTCATCTTAAAAAATGAACTATCATTTCTGAATCATTACTTAAATGTCATCATAGAGATCCTGATACTCCAGCGTTTCTTGTTGACATGTCTGGAGTCAAAACAGAGGCGCACGTGTGTCGATCCGTTCAAGTTAAAAGCGTAACAATTACACAAATCATATAGTTTATGTGATTACAGTATTTCCAGCCTATTTAACACTAATGAAGTAGCGTGTCGGATTTGTGGTGTTTTTGCTCATTTTCCTTTTACCATCCCAAATTCTGGTTTTCGTTTGTTCTTTCTTATTTTTAAAAAAAAATCTCTTTCTTTTCTATCTCTATCTCGACTCTGTGTCTGGTCAGTAATAATCTTTGTTTCAACCAGTCTTTCTTCTCTATTGGTTAAGTTTTTGTTCTTTTTTTTTTTTTTTATTGGGCTTTAAAAAAAATATGTATTTTTTGTTTACCCTTATTCTTTTATCCCTAGGAGTGTCAAATGGCTATTCTGGTCAAAGACTTATTCATCGTACTTTGAGATGGAATTCCTTTCCAGGGGCCATAGAGTGTTATAACATGCTACTCTTAAGATATAATATTGCACAGACTGTCATTTTTTAAATATGAAAGTTATTTATGTCCTCACAGAAATTGTGACACTCCTGTCATTCCTAGAGTTTCCATTTTTAGAGTTAAAATTAAATAGATTTGCTTTGTGTTCTCGATTCTGTTCGCCCTGTTCCCTGCGAACAGTGGCAAAAAAGTGGCACGTCTAAATAAAATGATGTTTTTCTCCTGGTCCAAAATAGCTATAGGAATACATCGTTTGTGACATCCTTGGATATAAAGAGACAGTTTTTATTTTCTGATGCTAAATTTGATTTGTTGTTTTCAATTTAGGACACAAACCACGCTCGTCTCCTTTATTTGTCAATCTAAAAAGACTAGGACTAAACATGTAGACAAAGTTAGAAACACAATTATAGGCCCCTACATCCTTGTTTCGAGCTCCTTTGAAATCGTTGCTAGTTTTTCCACATCATAACTTCTTAGAATCAAGAAACCCTGCCCTGTCACAAATGTTCACTGTGCCCTCTTGTAGGCTGTGTCTCTGTTTGCTGATCATATTGACAAGTGGCAATGCCGCCATGATAACAACAGCGATGGCGATTTTGAAAATGAAGAAACTTGGCCCACTGGACATATCATTCATTGTTATAGTCAGTGTTAAGGTAATTAACCAAAATAAATAATAATAATGACAACAGAGAGCATTATATAGCGCTTATCACCGGCCAACACAGGCTCTAGGCTCTTTATATTCTATGATTACCCTGACAGACCTAGAGGATACACTCGAAGACGTCTGGGGATCATACAGAGCGGCTGCTTATCAGGCGCTCAAATCCTTATCAATATAGCATCAATCTAACTCCCTCCACCCTTCTCCCACCCCTCCCCCATCCCGCTCTCCTCCCGTTTAATGATGTGATAGATATCCTGACCTGCTTGTATTCTGATGACCTGTCCAATGACTTGTCTCTCACGCAGTATCTTGAATTTTGCCCCATCGTGACAAGAGTTAGTTGGCAATATTACATTTACATGGGTGTGGTTTTCATGATTGATAGACAGACAACGAGGGAAGAAAAAACAGCTGTATATTGACAGACAGACAATCCTAGGAGACAGACAGACCACAACAGATCGGCTGACAGACAAAATGTCAGACAGATCTAAATGGGCAGGTGGATTCGATTGGATTCGAAACACGTGTAGTTCTAGAAATGATGCAGGTTGCACTTCTACTTGAAACAAAATGCTGAGGTTTGAATCAAGTGTCTTTTAAATGGCCTTGAAGCGAAAGTCTGAAAAGAAACTGCAAGCACAGAAATACAGGGAGAAGGCCAATATTGGCCGAGAACTAGAGGCGATCTCCACCACGAGCATATCTGGGTTGTCACTGCCTCTTATTCTGTGGGGTTCTGTCGGAAAATAGTAAGCTATAAAGCGCTTACTGCCTGTAAAGAAAAAAGGACTTTGTACATGCTTTCTGTTGTTATTCTTATTTTCCCCCCATATGACAGATTTAATTAAAGATCCCTTATTTCGTTTACTGTGGGTATCACAACGCTCTCGCTTACGAGCGGTAGAAAAGCTCCGAGCAGCGAAGAAGAGTGCAAAACCTTGCTGTCTTTCCATAGGGATGTCTGCCCACAAACTGGCTTATTTAAAATGAAATAAAAACTGTTGCAGAGGTGAAATATTCTTCTTTTTATTGATATAAGTTTCAATATTTAAAATGCCCGATCTGTGCTGACAGCATCGGGTAAACATTCAGGTTACGCAGCGCGATCTCGGCCGAGTCAGCAGATTTCGTTCTTCGTTTTACCGACCCTCTCGTTTTGTTTCGTTTTCCGCTGACCGAAAAGCATCAAGTGTCATATCATTGGAAAAGGAAATATATAAGCTTTACTTTGAAACAAAGAAATGTGGGGTTATCAGGCGTCATCATCAAGAAAAGAGGGGGTGAAAACTTTGAACTATAAAAAGGGGCCCTTTGGTTTGCAGTTTCTATTTTTTCGATTCACGTATGGAATATCCATTTCTTTTGTTTTAGAACAGAACATTGAGAATAAATATAACTATCCTTTGGCGACCGCATCAGCAAAGAGAAATCATCTCCACAAAAACGTTTTCGCCTGATCAGCGAAGCCATGGAAGATAGATCTACTCCCACGATCGATCTCCCTCCCGAACAAACATCGGAACATAGACTCACCATAGGCGAGATGAATTGTAAACGATTAGCGACCATAGTGGATTATACAGTGCTTGTGATTAGATTATTCCCCCTCCCCCTTTTTTTTGTTTAGATGATAAACAGATCTAGATCTATATTTCACAATATTAATTCAGACAATGGATCTATTCTTCATTTCTAAAGGAGGATTTCGTTGACTAGAACGGTACACTGAGTTCCAATTATTTGCATGTAAATAACATTAACATGTAAATTTGTTAATATTGAGGTAGGCAGATATCATAACATTCAAGATGACGGCCTCGACAATGACGATAAGATCTGGACTTAGATCTAGATCTAAGTGTTTATAACTGTAGAGATCTAGACCCAAAAATTACTTTCGTGTTTAGATTATTCAAATGAGCATGTTGGAATAACTTTGAATTTTTCAAACTTAGTTGGAAATGATGCGCTCTAAATTTTAGAGAGTTTTCTTCCTATCTTGCTATTAGCGCAAGTGAAAATATGTGCGCACATTGGTAGATCCACCCCCCAATCAGCGTGCGCATCTCCATGTTGGTATTTTAGATACTTAAACTGAATTTTATTTAAACAAAACGTGTTAAGTGTTTTGAACGCGTAAGTTTATCGAACTTACAATAGTAGAACACAAGAGTTCGGGAAAAACTCAACTGGATTTCCCACGGGAAGTAAGTGGGACAAACTTGCGGTATTCGCAGACTCTTGACTAGATAGAGTAAGATAAGATATCAAATGCTTTTAACACTGGGATTCGGCTGAAGTCATTTGGCACATCAAGCTGGGTAGGTATGGGCTAATTTATGCTCATGCCATTCGCTGTTACTGTCAGATTTCGCTTTTAGGGTGTCAGTCTTACACTCCAAAATACTATCTGGGTGCAGCTCGATGCCCAGATTCTCAGCATTTTGACACAAGTCAACAGGGTCCTGCTTCTTAAAACCATTCATCTCTCGCTCGTAAATAATCTTGTACCTCTGAACAAGATTGATCTTGAAGTTGAAGTCATGGTCATGGTGAAATATAACAATTTCACAAAATACCGATGACTTATCGGCAATCAAGTACATCAACACAATCACAATGAAGGCTCAGGGCTTTTGTTTACAAGATTTTGCCTCATTTCCGGTCTGAATCGAAAGTCATGGGTTTCGGCCGGAAGTACAGTAGTCTTTTTCTACGTAATTATTAATTAACAGTACTCACTACTATCATTACTTAGAGGGCATCTAGGTTCAATTGGCTATGAATCTGACATTCATAAAGAAGAGTTTTTATCATAAATTTTCTACTCATCGTAACAGGGTCAAGTCAAGAAGTAAGACAAACACTCTGGGGAGTTAGCTATTCAATTATTATCGCCTTTTTGAAAATATCATCAAACATAGTAGTCTAAGCTTTTTTTTGGGCTTTATAATGCAAATAGAAACATAGGCTCTAGGCCACAGTGTTGTTTGGTGAATTTCATATGGATACATTCACCCCAGTAGCTTCCGAATCCACAAGCCTTTTATGGGTTTTGTTGCAGATTCACTAGGTTTTAACCCTTAAGCACCCAAAAAGTTCACCAGACCAATTACTAGTATTAGACCAGTCCTGTCACGCCAGAAAGCCTTAAATTTCTCAATAAAATAAACCAAATTTTTACGATACCACAGATCATGACTTGTCACACCGATGGTGCCATCATTTATGGCGAGGTTTCAACCAATTTCAGTGAAACATTTAGGGTCATTTGTCGTGAAAGAGCCATCCTCTGCGCGGAGTTTCAAGTGCAAAACGGTAAAATGTATTGCTATCTAAAATTGAATGTTATATTTGGTATATCAAAATACATAAAAGTGTGAAGTTTCAGCTTTCTATCTTTAAAATTAGCTTATCTGTTTAAAAAAAAAAAAAAAACAACTTTTTTTTCAATATTTTCCTGGTGACATGCGAAATTTAATGTAACTAAAATGTCTGACGCTCTTGAGAAAAAAAAAAATTCGAGTACTTTTCCATGTCATATAGAAGTCACAAAGAAAGATTTTTTTTATTATTTAAGCATCCCAACATGCCCTCTTGTTCATTATGTAACAGACGATTATGCTGATTTTGAATTTTCTGGTATTTCCAAGAAAGAAAAGACACTGTCGGTGAACAGAAAAACAAAACCTTCCCTATTTAACAACGAAACTTTTCGAAATGGCCAGGGAACTATATCGAGATACCGGTGAAAAGCTGCCAAGGTTGTTGGATTGGTTGACCAAACACCTACCTGACTCGGCTCATGTAAGATGGATAATCAGTTTCATCGTAGTGTACAGGACGCAGAAACAATAAGAACAATATCATCATCAACAACCAACATCATCAACAACAACAACAAGAACAACAACAAGAACAACAACAACAAAAATCAATAATAACAACAACAACAATGACAAACAACAACAACAACAACAACAAACTTTATAGTAGGATGGATAGGCTAAACAGACAAGACAGACAAACACAAATCAATGCAGACAAGGCGAACAGACAAGTAGACAATTTGCTGACAATCATAAATAGAAAGAAAAGAGAAGAGGTCTGTGCTGTTTCCTTTCTGTCTATCAGTCTGCCTGTCTGCATATTGATCAGTTTGCGTATTGATTTGTTTATTTGTCTATCTCTATCTTGTCCCCTCTATCTATCTGTCCGGCTGTGTCTTGTTCTTTATCTCTGTGTGCTCTTTTCTGACTCTGTGTCTATATCTTGTCTATACTGTCGGTCTGTCTGTCCGTCTTCTGCTGCCTATCTCTCTGTTCGTCTGTCTATTGTTTTGTCTATCTGTCAGTCCAGGCACTTTCCATTTCTGTGCCTCCTGAAAGGAAGCTCTACTTAGGGAATCTGCAATACGGACTCATGGGAATGATCTCTGCACTGAACTTGTAAATCTGATCTCACTGGCAATTGAATTCATAAACTCTGACCTTGTTTCCATTCGATGCATGGGTCAATCAATATGCACCTGAAGGGAAGTTCCGTTTGGGTCTTAATATACGAATGAATTCTCTGGCTCCAGGCAACCAGGCTTTTGAACAGTCAGTATACAGTAGAATCTGGATCGTTTCATTACAAGGACAATTGTGGTATACTTTTACGAATTTAAGGACCACAGTATATCTAGAGATGTAAATTAAATTATTGATTTGAAAAAAAAAAATGTTTATCCTACAGCACATTCACATCAGCCACTATTCGTTCGTGTGACAGAATTTCATATTATCTGCCATTTTTGATATTGGTGAAGACACAGAAGCAGTGTAACATCTATTTGCATGCAAAGACTGATTAGGACATAATTCAGGTATATTCGCTAAAGAAGCTTCAGTAGTTGTTGTACTTATTTTGCTCTCAATTAACAGTTGGTAATCTGTAACTGGAAATATTTCACTCATAGTAGAAATTATTTCATAGTACGTTCTTTACTGTTACATAAACAAATAAAGATCTGTCTGTCATAATCGGACTTCATGAAAGTTCAACAAGTTATAGTATTTGCACTAATCCACTTTCTGACATTTTCTTTTGTTTCAGCCAATTGTTTTCACGTCCTGGTCGATAATAAATATGTGAGCCAGTTAAATCTATGGCGGTTCAAGCCTGAACGACCATAATTTATCAGTAGCCCGTGAATTCTAGACTTAGTCTATATCTATCCAATTTCATGGTTATTCAGCATAGATCTAATAAATCTACAACATACGTTTTGAAAAAGGCCGGCGCAAAACTCTGCGGCCTCAGTGTTCCAGTTCTTTAATAACATTCTCCACCGCTCCTTATCCGTGTCGTTATTAAGGTCATGAAGTCCCTGTGCGAATTGTTCACGCGTGCCTGGTATGTTGTGTGTAGTAAAGAGACCGTCAACATTCTATGGCTCCGATGTAATTTGATAATGTGCAAGTTTGTCTTTTATTTTGATTGTCAGACAGGCAGGCGAATGAATATTGTATGGGCAAAGCCGGGACACTTCATTTGTTCTTTTCCTAAATAGTGTAGTATGTTAGCAATGAAAATCATAGGCAAAATATGGATGTTGATTTTAAACTATACTAACTGTGTTGCTGTGCCCCTCTACCTTGTCAAGTGTGCATCGTCACGCCGGCTAGAAATATAATATAGCCCAGCGTAATACAGTGTCATTCATGTGTGAATATTATACACATATTTACGTTAATTTCCCTTTACAAAATTAGGAAATTCTTCTGTGGTTATATCATATTATCGTTTTCTGTTGTGTGAAGGAAAATAATGATAATATTATAATAATGATAATGATGTAATAGATAAATAATATAGCAATAATGAAATTCATCTATATAGTGCCTCATCCCCGCTCCCCCCCCCCCCCTTCCGAGGGGTCGAAGTGACTTTATAGTCACACGTGCGTTTGTACAGACAAAACGACAACATACGTTGAAAGATATGCTTTGATAATATAGGAAGATCATGACGCTATGCATCCTGCAAACCCTTAATATTTGAATGAGTTCACAAACATCTATATGTTCCCCTGGGATTTCTCGAAAGCTTTAGAAATAAGGGCTATTTTAGTCATTTATATCGGTAATCACTGCTGTTCATTGATTGTTGCCTATCTATATGTCTTCCAACGTTTCATTCTCCTAAGTAGGCTAAATTTGACTGAATATATACATAAACATATCGATATATATCATTATTATTATTATGTAGTGCCAAGAGACAGATAGATAGATAGATAGATAGAGAGATAGATAGATAGATAGATAGATAGATAGATAGATAGATAGATAGATA
>JBCEWB010163147.1:0-10400 GCA_039654565.1 Peronia peronii | reverse complement strand
AGATAGATAGATAGATAGATAGATAGATAGATAGATAGATAGATAGATAGATAGATAGATAGATAGATAGATATCACGTTACATATTAAAATTGACAATCCCGCCCATCACTTACTTGAGTTTGGTGACACAGTGAAACGAATGAGATACCAGGCATGTGTATTCTGGCATTGAGAGAAGACACTCGTGTCTCAGATCCTGGTTACCGATGCAACGAAGTGGAATTCCACGTCTTGCCCCGCTCTGTGTAGGTCTAGCCCACTTGTACAATACTATCCGCGCATAGCAGCTATTTCACCAAATGTTCGATTCTACATAATAGGTTCAGGAAAGGGTGAACAGGAGTCATGATTTGCAAAAAAACAGTCAATGATTATATGTCTGTTCGTTTGTTTCTCGTTCGTGTTTTTTGCACTTTGTTGTGGAAAGATCTGATTAAAACTACTAAGTATAAATATGAGAGACTTAAAGTATGCTGGAGGTCTTAGAGTTTTGTTTAAATTCTGACAAAGCTTGTGATTCCAGAATATTTTGTACGAATTCGTAAGAAAAAGGTCGCATGAAGTCGTCCATTAATTATTCCACACTATGCTATTGATTATGTCCTTGTGTTATATATCTGGGTGCTCTCATAATGTCTTTTTATTAAAAATTTTTGGATGCTTTTATCCCCAGTCGTCACATTCAGCGTTATAATGTGTCATTATTATGACTAATCCTGAATATTCAGAGTGAAATTCCGATAAATATCGTTCTGTCACTTTTTCTACCCTCAGAATCTTTATTAAGCACAATAAGTTTCATAGTCAAACATCTGATTTCATTGTACAATTTTGTTCAATTCTGGGACTATTTTCCACAAAAATGTTAGTTGAGGATGTCGCAACCAAGGGATATGAGTCCGATATCAGATTTTGTGGGAATAAGGTTTCCGGTGTTAGATGCAACTCTCGGTATATAAAAGTAGTCATCGCTCTTTTGTGCCAAGATATTCGTGTTCAAAGCTCGTGGTCAATAAAATCCAATTTTCTCAACCCGATTTCACATATGATGTGACTCATTCATCCGATTTTGAGATATAGAGATATACAATTGATTTGAACTTGTATCCTCTTTCATTGACAGATAATTATTGGAACCGGATGTCATGGTTGTAGATGCCTGGGCAGAGGTGGTGAAGGAACTAGATTAGGGACATTGCATTGAAAATGACCGCCGTCTACCAGCCACCGGCCAGTATTCTTCTGAGGACATCGACAGAGTTTGACAGCTCCGGCAATCCCAAGAAGCCCAATCTTCTCTACAAGAAACTGACGCCACGAAAGAAAATCGACGAATTCGGAATAGACCAAACGGACTATCAGTCTTACTTTCTGTCATCGGCAGTTTTTCCCACGGGCGTAAAAGCCACGTTTATGACTGATATCCAAGAATCCACCCCTAACTTATGCGGATTTGATATCGTGCAGAAGCCTGCAGTAGAGGGATCGCTGATTTCTAAGTCTACCACATTTATCCACGCCCCTCCTCCTACAGCCGAGCAGTCGCTGCACTCCTACAGAGGTAGTCTGCATTCTGTGCCTATTGTGGCCTTGGTGGAGAAAGCTCAGAGCCAAACCTCAGGCGAGAGGCGCACCAGTGCCAACAGCAAGGTTACTATAAACAGCAAAGTTCACAGTGATATTATGCCCCGTCAGGAATTGGGAGGGAGTGACGTAGGTCTTACCCGGCAAAACTTGTTGTCCAATAAGGAGATGATATCGGAGAAAGAGCCCTTCATCGATTACCTTGGTGATCCTGGTGAAATTGATGATGCTACTTTGGACAGAATGGTTCAGGAGAAAATTCGAAATTTTAAGCTACAGCTTGAGAAGGAGAGGCAGGCGAAGTCGCTGAAGTCCAGCAAACACTCGAACAAAGCTGTGCCCAGGGTGATGTCGTATTCTAGGTAAGTGTGGTTTGTCGTGAAGCCGTCAATGTGCTCAGGAGTCCCCTAGTATCAGAAAGAAATGTCAGTAACGTTGAACTTATCCTTGGCCGGGCTCCAAGACTTTTAACTGCTTTTGGTCTCCATCACAGCTATGGCAAATGTCAGTGAGTAAGACTATATCTTTGCCGACATGTGCTCAGGTTTTGTTGGAAGTGACAGCCGTTATCACTCATGATAACTATTAAAGTAAAGTGAAAATGCTAATAGCAGCTGATGATTGATTGACTGACAGAGAGGCAGAACAGATTTAGAGGCAGAACAGATAACTTGACAAGTTTGCTCCAGTCTTTTGCCATTCTCGGGGATTTGGCGAGAGGTTAGTTTGTTCATGCTTTGATCTTATCTTCCCACCGCTTTTTTTTTTCACACAGTCGTCTCCTCTCACCTGATACAGAACCTTGCTTAATGATTTTTGTAAATCCCGATGACCGTGTGACATGACTATAGCAATAATATTTTCTGAACTTGACAATAGAGAGAAGGCTGATAGTAGATCTGAATTTGACTGATGTCAATTGGTGTGTTTACAACTGGCCATAGACCTCCACTCAACCCGGCCTGGAGAACATGTGACTATTTTCATGCATGAGTAATTGCTCAACCTCTCATCATTGTTTAATCTATTCCATCTCTTCCAGCGATCTGAGACATTTTTGGTGGGTATAGCAATGATTTTTGGCTCTGCTACATTGTCCATTTGTCTTCGTCTTCTCTAAACATAAGCTGAGTGTATGAACACAGAGTTAAATTTTCTCGTTGTATAAACTCCCAACATGTTTTCACGACGCCACACGCAAACATTAGAAACTTCTAATATACATTGATGTGTTTTTGAATGAGTGACTGAGCTTTTATATATAATTTTTGCCGGATTATCTTTCTGCTCACTACACTGGGCAACATTTTTATGTTTGTTTATCTGTGTATGGCCAATGTCTATGAGGAGATTTGTATAGGTTCCATAATCTGATACGTAGTGTTATAACTTTACCTTTATTTATACTAACTAATACAGCAGCAAATTCTTTCAAATGTCACTCTAATGTGCTAAATACGTAATTCTTTCTGCTCTATGAATGTTCCCCACCAATGAGCAGCTGCGATGCAATGCGGCTGATCAAATACCAGTGGATGACACGAGAGTCTCGACTGGCTGATGAGAAGAAAGATGGCGGTGACATCCGGGACCCCCTGTACCTTAACACATTTTTCCCTGAGGAGAGACCGGTCAGGTCAGTTGGCTAGTGGACAAAGGGTAATGGGGGAATAAAGGAAGGCAGAAGGAAAGTGAAGGTATGAGAAGGAATGAGTGAAATGGGGACAAAAAATCAAAACAAAAATAAAACAAATAACAAAAAGCTGCCCAGTGCACAGTCGACGGTTGAAAATGATGATGAAGAAAACAAACAAATATGGACTCGGTTTTTAAGCTTTAAAAAATTTGAAAATTAAATTAATGAACAATGTGCAAAACTTCAAATATTGAAAAAACAAAAGTTTGTGAAAAGAGTTGGTAAAAAGTAATGACAAAAGGAAGCGACAACCGTGCATCAAAATTTGTAAAACAAAACAAAACAAAACAAACACTATTTGGTGTTATTTTCTTCCTTCTCAAGAGAAATGAATGGCTGAAATATATTTTCAAGGACAGCATAGCCTTTTTACACTTCCCACGTCCCTGTATCTCCTCTATTTCCAGGGATTTACAAGTGTATTTCCCTTCCCCCCCCCCCCCCCCCCCGAAGTTCTGTTCTACCTTTTAGATCAATTACTTTCCATTTCTAATTTTCCTTCTGTCATTCTGATCTTCCATAGCTTTTGTCATTTTGTTCTTCCTTAAACTGCTGTCTTACTTCTTTTTTCTCTCGTTCTTCCGCACTTTCCTTACTCCCGTCTCTCTGTCCTATCCTTTTTCTCTGGTTGTCTTTGTTCCTTCCTTCAATCCTTCTTTCTCTCCTAATTTCCAGTTTTTAGCCTTTCCTGGTAGCCACATTTCCTTCTGGGTATCACCTGACCTTTCCTGTCATCCACTGCTTACCAGTGGGTCAATGAATTATTGAAAATGACCAGAGAGATAACAACAAGAAAGGAGAGTACAACCCTTGTGTATGTGTCCCACTGGGTCCCACGTCTGTATGTGTGCGTGTATGTGTGTGTTTCTCTCTCTCTCCCTCTCTCTGTCTCTCACACACTCTCTCTCCCTTTCTCTCACTCTGTACGTCCTCTTGTCAATTGAAATGACGGCAAAAACGTGTCAGCGACAGACAGCGGGCGACACAGGTCATTATCCTAATGCCCATCTGTGGTAGTTGAGGATGGCGAAAAGCCTCCCAGATCCAATGCCCTCATCAATAATATGATTGTAACTGGAGATGAAATGGAGCTGGAGTGAGGGTGGGGGATGAGGAACGTCAGGGAGGGATGGAGATGAGCTAGGTGGAAAAGGGGATAACAATGAAAGGACAGGAGAGACGTGCCATGGGCGCAATAACTGTGATAAAATATTATTTTTCGATTTCCTTTTATAATTCATCAGCTAATTTTTAAATATCGTTTATTTCTGAAAACTGGGGATGGAAATGAAATGAAAGAGTGTGTAACAATGAGTGGACAGGAAAGGCGTGGAAAGTTTGGGGAGGACGCTTAAGAGGTGGAGGGGGGGGGGGGTCGGCTCAGCTCTACATGAGATTGTTTTTTTGTTTTTTTTTAATTCCACAAAATCAATCTTTTTTATGTATCTTTTTATGACCGAAACTGAAAGAGAACGGAACAGGGAAGAGACAGGAAAGCCGTGAAAAAGAGGGAAAGGAGGGAGGGGATGAAACTGTGGGTAGGATATAGTTTTCGATTTTCTTTTAAATCCAGAGATGTAATTTTGTCATTAGAGAAAATTGGGCATGCATGGGAGGTGAAAGAAAGGAAAAGAGGAATACAGTGGACTCTCGGGGTTATGAACTTAATCCGCTCCGGGATTCTGTTCGTAAACCGAAGGGTTCGTAACCCAAAACTCTGAAATAAGAGTGAATGCATTTAATCCGTTTCAGCCTCAGAAAAACATGTATAGTATTTTTACATTTTAAGTGTCTTCTAATGAAGAATATACAATTAAATTAAAATGCATGTGGATGCTTTCTTAGAGACAATTACCTGTAACACTTAATTCAAGGAAAAAAAATTATACTGTGCCTTTATTGTATACACATGTAGTGATTGATGAATGGGGTGATAACAAGGTGATTGCTTCGAACGTAAATTCCCTTGGGGCTAAAATACGTGCAACACTAACAGATCAAAACAGAACACAAAACAACGCAAAACGCTGACCCTCATAATACTTGACAAAGCGCAACTGAGCATTAAGTTGTTCCACAGAATTGTGGATAATAAGGTGTTCGTAACCCAAATCACTTTTCGTAGGTTAAGGTAAAATTTGTTCGCAAAGCTTGTTCGTATACCGAATTGTTCGTAAATCGAGCCGTTCCTAACCCTAGGGCCCCCTGTATTAATAAAGGGAGAGGAAGGGTGTGAAAAGATGAGAGAGATGAGGAGAGACAACTGTGGATAGGATAATAAATATAGTGTTAACTTTCCTTTTAAACTTGGAAAAAAGAGTTTTAATGTATTTTCTATACCTGAAAAGTGCGAAAAGAGAGGAGGTGAAAGAGAGATATCACACTGAAGCAACAGAAGAGGTGAGGGGCGGCCGAGGAAGGAGAGGGCGGCTAGACAACTATGAATAAGATACTCTTCTATTTTTGTTTTAAATTCACATAACTAATGGTATTATGCCTGAAAAACGAAAAGTGTAGAGCCAGAAAGCGGATGATTGTTTCACTTCTCTTGAGAGAAATATCAGTTCCTTCAGATGGTGAGTGATTGCCAATCACGAGCATTTTTCTCAAACGAGGTATAATGTCAGTTTTTTTCATGGCTCATCATAGCCCTCGACGGAAGAACATTATGTTCTTATATGAATGAAAAGGCTAACACTAAGCACCAGAGGCAGAGTTTGATTGGATGCTATAATTCATTCTTTTCTTGTTGACACGCAACGTACAGTAGCACAGTGCAATGTTTCAGTATTCAAAGGCCGTCATTAACTCATGCCATGCCCAGACCACAAGAAGGACATCTTTGAGAAATCATTAATTTTCAAGTCTGTTTAGGGGAGCTTTTGATCGACGACAATACAGAATAATAACATCAGTGACAATGTCGCTTTCTGGCTTACAACAACTGATAATATATAATTTCTCATTTTGTAGAGAGAGGGGACAAAACAATGAACATGACTGTAAAGACTTTGGCAGTTGAGGTTTGGGTTTGGGTTCGGATGTTGAATTATGTTACATTAGACGAAACATGGTAAAAGGCAGTCACAGGTTAGTGATGCGCAGTAGGAGTATATACGTTATGATTAGTAGATGTATAATAGTAGTTATCAAACAATGTACAACGTATAAGGGTGTTAGATAAATAAATAAATAAATAAATAAATAAATAGATAATAAATAAATAAATAAATAAAATCATACATAATCCGGTTTGCCGTATGGCTTGGCTTGTGGTTATACTCTTCTTTTCTTAATTTACTTTGTAAAGATGGTCTAAACAGATGAAAGGAAAGAACTATCTTAGGTAAAACGTTTAAGTCAATTGTAATGTCGTTTTTGATAAGAGATTCTTCAGAGTTGGAGCAGATGAAGGATTTGAAAATTTCGATCTTAACTAGAAGAGAGAAAAAGGACGTCACTGCAGCCAAAGGATTTGACGACTGCCCCTCAATGAAAAACCGTATGTCGCGGATTCAAAAATCGAATCCTATCAGGTGATGGGTATGATAGAAGATCTGAACCTACTTTTTTTTTTGACTCGACGATTCCTGGCTAGCCTTCTCGGATAAGGGCGAATATATTTAGGAGGTCCTGTCTGTACGTCACACATGTCAAAGAAGTCTTCGCGATTAAAAAAAAAAATTGGATGAGAAGTAGGCGGAAACAACAACAACAACGTCAAGTGCTTAAACCAAAGGCCGTCACAATATATTATTATCGTAGATAAATAATATTGATATTTAAATAACCTTAATGGGGAAGAGCACTAGGTAAGCTTAACTGCTCATATTATACAATAAATGATATAAATCTGAGGAAATTATGAGCCAATCCTTTAAAGCGGAAATGGAATCAATAGTACGGAAGAGTATGTTTGTTGTGCGTTTGTGTGTGTATGTGTTTGTCAGTGTATGTATGCGTGAGCCAGCCATTTTATTCATGTGTGAGCAAATATCACATCTGAAGTGTTTGCTTTGCCTACAACAAGGCCTTTTATTGATTTATGATCCTGCTCATCCCCACAAATTGTATTTGCTATCAGATAAACATTATCTTGTCTGCACATCTTCAGAACAGCTCCAGGAAGCAGCTTGTCCCAAGAATTGTGTCTCTCAATCTTGAGTACTTGCTTTATTGTAGCCTTATGATGGTTGGGAATCAATGTATAGAGAGAAATGAGAACGCTTGCATCATACAGGAGGTGGTTGTTTAAGGCAGGCCGAAATATTGCACTGGCGAGAGTCAGATAGAGATTCGATACATCTTTCACTCACATACACAATATGGATGAGAGAATGGGTAGCGTGAGAAATAGAGATCTTAATTCGTTTTCATTTTTTCATAATTACATGCTTTCCCTTGCTTTCACTCTCTCTCTCTCTTTTCTCTCGTCTTTCGCTCTTTCTCTCTCTCTCTCTCTCTCTCTCTCTCTCATGTGTGTGTGTATCTTTCTCTCCCTTGCTCTCTACGTCTCTCTGTTTCATCAATATGACATGTGCCTACCTCTGTTAGCTGTGTGCCCCAGTGTTAGTAATACCCAGAACGAGTTACAGAGATAAAATAGTCCGCTCTGTCATTTGTCATAAATGTATCAACAAGTCTTCTTGGAGAGGAAACAAAGCGCAGAGAAGAGCCTATGGTCACACAACATGAACTTTAGTTATATCTCAAGATCTACACATGCATATCACACTAAAATGTAACATTATTGGCTATTTCCTCTATTATACAAAAATGGTTGCTGAACCAGAGGATATTGAAACTGGCTGTAGCAAACAAACACACAAACAAACAAAAAACAACTGCATGTACTGGGGTTTATCCTAATGTCCTTCAATCTGTTTATAGATACATCAGCTTGGCAATCTGCCCAATGTGCAACATAATAAGTATGCTTGTTCTTGTTTACTTCTAGATATCACAAAATGTCGTTACCCCGAATTCCCCGCACAGTGAAGCTCCGACCCTGGACAGTGGCGGAGGCAAACATCAGTGCTCGGGCGCAGGCCATGAAGACGGCCCAAAGCTTACAGCCACAGCGAGCTTCGCGTACAGCAGTGGGCAAGGCCAAGGGTGGAAACTCACACGGGGCATTCTCACAGATAGGACTCTTCACGGTTCCTGGCCGTGCGACCAAAGCTCGATTGGTGGTTTCCAGGAATGATAACAACGACGAGAGCAAAGATAGTGATAACGACAACGATCGCCCTTTACTGGAGATCCGCCCCTTCCTGGCCAACAGTCAGGTGACTGACCAGAGAGACAAACTGAAGGGGAAGGACGGATGTCTGAACTCCAGGGTCAAGCAGTGTGTTCGCTTTGTCCGTTACCGCGAGCGCTTAGACAAACAAGGAGATGACCGACCCATGAAGGCTGAGGCTGGACGCTATCGTCCCATCTCCAAGACGGATGTACGAGACCATGCCATTACAAACCCTCCCCCAACCCCAGAGGCCAAGCTACAAAAATCGGTGGAGACTTACCAGAAATATGTAGAAAACATCGCTGTCACCACAAAACTCACGTCACCGAAACCTTTCACATTCAGAGGTTCCCAGAACAGCTCACGGCGCCCCACAGGCACCACATCCTCGGCTTTAGACAGTGACTCCTTGGTAGTGCAATCCGTCATGGAGTCCAATCTCCCCGACATGTCTGTCGCGCCCTCCAGAGCCTCGCTGATGTCGCCACGACCTCACGAGTCTGCTGCCCTCTATACCAGAAATATGGATGGTATGAAAGAAGCGTTGGATATCAAAAGGCTTTCCCCGAAGCTGTCCACCAATAGGATCGTGCCGGGAACTCGTGGCGTTATCTATAAAGAATTGTCACCCCGTCACTTCTCAGCTAGCACTGATGAAGGCGTGGGCATGTCGGAAGCCACGTCTACCAATGCCATTGTTGTACCAATGGTAGCCAAGTCAGACTGTCCCTCCGAGTACTCTGTCGCTGTCAGCAAGGATGGATCGCCTTGAAAAGAGGCAGCAAGACACTTATCGGCTTTGATGGACATATCCTAAATATCATTGTCAACCACCTCGATTTCTTACAAACTCCAACACTATCATCAAGTCACTGACTGCTAGAAACGGGGAAGACATACACTGGAAGCAGTGAGCTGGCCTGTTCCTCTTGTTTCGTGGATAAAGTGACCATTTCCAGAAGTTATTTTGTCTAGTCAGTAAGAAAAACTGATTAGATGGAAACTTTTCATAGTTTCGTATCCGTCATGTTTCTACTGGAGGCCTATTTTTTTTTTAAAATAAAAAATACATTTTGCCAGTCTCGATTTAGCATATTGGATCTAAAATATGATAACGTTCAATCGTCTCTTTAATTTCGAACTCACGGCACTCAGTAAGTCATGGATTCCCACAATATTATAAGAGTCAAATTATAAAAGAAAACTTTTATGAGCAAGTAATTATGTTATGTTTACAATGCAGTGAGATTTTCGATTAAAAGAAAAGTGATACCATTAACAGAAATGGCCAATTTTTTTCAGGTTTGTTGACTCAGAATGGACTGATATTCAATATGACGTTGCTATGTATGGATGTGAATGTTCAGAAATATTTATTAAATGGTTCTCTGTTCTTTTAAATGTTACACTCTTAATATAATTTACTGAACTGTCTGGACAAAATTGCCTGTAACTGTACTTCGTTTGTTTGGGAATAACCAAGGACTGTGCTAAAAACATTTCCTATATCTTATCAAATATATGCGTTAATGATTTTGCTTTTACGTGTCTCTTGCCTTATAGATAGTACATGACGGTAGCTCCTGGAGTGTGTGTATCAGTTGAGAGATAGAAATTGTTTGTTGTTTAGTTAATGAGACAGAGCATATTAGACATATGGACAAATAAGGGATACATAGATAGACCGACAGACGGACGGACGGATGGAAGGACGGAAAGACAGATGGACAGATGGACAGCCAGACAGACAGACAGATAGCTCGATAGATAGACAGATAGACAGATATATATAAATATAATAGATAGATAGACAGACAGATAGATAGATAGATAGATAGATAGATAGATAGATAGATAGATAGATAGATAGATA
>JBCEWB010163146.1:0-25769 GCA_039654565.1 Peronia peronii | reverse complement strand
GTATGTATGTATGTATGTATGTATGTATGTATGTATGTATGTATGTATGTATGTATGTGTGTATATATGTATGTATGTATGTATGTATGTATACTGGTTTGTATGTATGCACCTGGGTATGTATGTATGTATGTGCGTGTGTGTGTGTGCGTGTGTGATACGTATGTATGGATTTGTAGATATGGAGGCTTATATGTATGCATATGGAAATTGTTAATGTATTTTTGTACAGTGTATTTTTCATATATTTTATTGTTTCAATTGTTTTCTGCACTGGTAAAATGTATTTCCGTATGGGCAAATAAACTAATCGTACTCGTATTCGTAGTCTATTTGTACTAGTGCTATCGGCTTCAAAATTGGATTCGCCGACATAATCACCTCAGAGGAGGTTGAAACCGTTCAAAACTGGCACAAGTATTCATGCATTCTTTATAAGACAGTTAATGATTTTCATAATGTTTCAACAAAAATGATTTGTTTTATGACCTGAAATGTGAGGTGAGGTATAGCTCTCTTCGAACACAAAAATGGAAGAAAAAGCTCGTGAATTTTTAGCAGTGATTTTGTACGATTGCAAACGGGGTTTAACTGCCAGGAATGTCTGGATCAGTTAACAGCAAAGCCTGCTCCTTCCAAATCAACTATTTAAAAATGGCGCGGGGAATTTTCAGGTGATAAGACCCTCCCCTGGAAAACCCGAGACTGTAACTACAAATGAAAACATAGAAGTTGCATGAAAGTTGGTGGATGATGATAGGAGAATGACATGTGAGGAAATACAGAAGGAATTTGGCTTTTCATCCACTGCTGTCTATAAAATATTACATGAACGCTCAACGCAGCCGTAGTAGGTATAATTAAAGGAATGCCAGCCCCAGTAGCCAGACGTCCAACAGAAACGCTACTTAGTCATAAGCATACATAATACATAAGCTTAATGCCAGATATTCTGGCTAAGTAGAACCTGTATTTTTGATTTTTATTATTCCACAGCTCCTCCTGAAATTTATATATCTTCCCTTACGTTCCTTACGTCTTTCAACCTCCTGGTGGAGGTTATCTCGAATAAATACTCCATATAGTCCATATTCTGCATATAAATATCTAAAAATCTGTTTAAGTTGATAATAATTAAGTGCTTCAGTGTAGTATAGAACTGCGTATAAATCCGTTTTAGACTCAAAAACACTAAATGAAAAACCGTGCATTATATTATTAGTATGTGGAGTATCAAGGGTATTATCTAAGTGATTGTGAGCCTATGAATATTTCATAAGTATTTTTTTGAATGCATATAGTCCATAATCCTACATTTCCTAAAAGATTATGTGATCCTCTCTGTAACGAATCATGATCGTGCATGCTGGGTACGCTCGAGCGTGTGTTGTGAGCGGTGTTCAGTTGATCGTGGTTGTGTGCTGGGCCTAGGCAAGTATGTTGTGTGTAGCGATGGTCGTAGTGAGCACGCATGGGTTCAAGAGGGGTCGAGATGGGTTTAGTTAGACCTTGTATATATGAAGTATGTCACATGTGCGCATAGATCCAGCGAGATCTGGTGAGATCGAGGACCAGTAGGTCGAGACAGTTCGAGAGACAGACCGTTCGAGACGGGCTGGCGTATGTATACATAAAGGCTCAGCTGAAGAGCGGGAGGAGAGCAAGAAGTAGAATGCAGTGTAAGCCGTGTGCATCGGAGTTAGACGGTGCCCTGAAGTTTGTATTGTTATCAAGTACCTGCAATAAATTCTGCATCATTTGGACGTCGAGGATTCCTGTTCTTATTTCTCCCTTTCTGTGTGCGTCTCGTCCGTATCCACCTCCTGATTACCACTTACAACGTCACAACTAACACCTATTCACATTCAAAGTTCGTGACACTCTCACAACATAATTTATTATCTTGTAAGTATATGGTTTTAATTCTGATGGCTTTATATTAAAATAATACAATTGAATTTTATCACTTTTCCACAGAAGGTTTATATGAAATGAATTAATGCCAATGTTCCATTCATTATCAATAGCATCCTTAATAGAGTACATTTTACCACCATATATAAACAATGTACATTTAAAACTAGTAATTTGCGGCAAAATCTGGGATTGTCCCCCCAATTACTCTCGAATATCCTGGACTATTTTTTTTTTCAGAAAAATGAAGAAAGAATTTTTAACAAAGATCGTTTATTTGTATTAGTTTGAGTAAATTCTAGTTTATTAATAGGATCGGTAATTTTCTGTACGTAGTCTTCCTTATCTGCATTAACGTTAACTAAATTTGGAATTAACGAAATGGCCATGGAGTTATAAATAAGGGATCCAGGAAAAAGAGTATTTTCATCTAAATACTTTTTTGAAACAGCATGTCCATCCTCGGTTGGGTCTGCTAGATTAGTAATCTGATAAAAACCTCTCATATCTAAATTTCCATTCATCTCTATTAACCCTTGTTCTTTCCTTTGTGGCCTTTGCTATAATGATCCAGTACTTTTCATTCCAAAGAAGTGTTACTGATTCACCTTTGAAAAGTTGAAATATACTTAAAGGATCGCTTTTTTGAAGCAAGTCATTTTTATCTAGATTATAAATTCTGTTTTTACCCGAACCTATATGGCACTTGTTATCTCCAGTGTCACAAATAGCAATGTCTTTTTGCCCGTTTTAATGTTTATATGGCAGTGTTAGATTAATTTTTTCTCCAGATGTATCTACGGATAAGATTTATGAGTTTCATCGAGTATGATATCTGTTGTGACACGTAATGGGACTGTTAGTGTTGTATATTCTTCTTAAGATACAGTATTTTTCTCTAAATACCTTTTTGTGACGGCATGATCGTCATTGGTCGGGTCGGCCATAGTAATATTTTTTTTTTACCTCCCATACTTAAATTCCTTATCATTGTATCTCTCCATATACTAACTTTTGATCTGTCCTCTGTGATTTTAGTTATGAGCATCCAGTACTTTTCATTTAATAAAAGTGTTATAGATTCCCCCTTGAGTAGTTGAAATATGGATACAGGGCCGTATTTTTATTCCCCATCATTTTTATTTGAGTGATAAATTTTGTTTGTACCCGAACCTATATGACACACGTAATCTCTTATATCACAAACAATAGTGGATTTTTGTCCATTTTTAGAGTTATCCGATAGTGTTATAGCAATTTCTTTCTCAGATATATCTACAGATAAGATACTATATATCTCGTGCCAGTCGAAATGAAACGTATGTCGCCTGGCTAGAATCGAGAAATCCGGCTTTGAGTATGATAAGGGGGGGTCAGATATCGATTTTTTTTTCTTTTTTTTCTTTATATATTCCAGAGATAGAAAGTACGTTCATTTCTGAATTAGACAGTATCGGTCTTACCCTCCATTTATAAATGTTTCTTCAATAAAATCGGAGTTTTGTGAGGTAGGTTTGTAGTTTATGCGTTCGACGGTTCATTTAAACTCGATTTTCTCGGAATTTCTGTCACTGTTAGAGGTCCCCGTTGTTTCTTTAAACTGTAATATCTCTGGCTAGAATAAAGCTAGCTCAGAACTTTTTTCACCACTTGAAAGGGTATGAAATTAGCTTTCATATGATAACAAAAACCCCATATGGTGAAAAATCGATATACGTCTCATTTCGACTGGCTGCAAGACATATGTTTCATTCAGTGTTAAATAATATGTAACACGTAATGAAACTTCTTCATTAACTTTTATGTTAAAAGGAAATCTCATCCGTTTGTAAATACATATGTACCATCATCTGATGTTGAAATGCATAAAGGCCTTCACCAGGCTCATCCCATCCTTCAACATTAGACCGGTATTGTAGAGCAACACCATTAATCTCTTGAGGTTGGGTAGGTCAACTAGAATCAACCATTGCGAATGTGTTATATTAATACATTTTTTTCTATTAAAAATTTAAGTACTTAAGTATTCAATTTCTATATTTTGCAGATCAATACCTTTGTCTATATATGAAATTCTCTGGATGGTAAGTTTCGGGAAAACATTGATGGTTTTCAAAAACACGTTATTTTCAACATTTATGTAGACGTCTGTGCCACTAACTATTTTATCTTCCTCTGAATATTCAGGGGTGGCACCCAGGGTTTCTTCTTCAGGTTTTCGAATAACGACCCCAAACGTTTCCCTTTTGCAGATTCATCCCATCGGAGAGTACGTCCCCTAACAAGAACCAAAGGTTGTTCGGGTACATTTCCGAGAACCACCATAAAGAAAAGCCTAAAATCAGGTTGAATTTATTTACTATAGTAACAGGAATCTCAAACACAAGCAGGTCCAGTAGAATCAACCATTGCGTATGTGTAACCTTATACGAATGTAATCACAATTTAATTTATATCGTTTAAATCTAAAACATCCAGTGTGAGGTGTGATATATGTAAGGACATTAATTTTTGTACTTGGGACGAACTGGTTTCCAGATTCTTCCAGAGTCACAAGATTCATTCGCAACGGATACTGAACAAAGCACGGTCGATTAAAAACCATTAACTATGTTTTCGCTGGTGGAGAGTTCCCTGAGGTGGATGAAGATCTCACGATGGACAGCCAATTCAGATGGGCTGTCAGCAATTTTAGTTTTTTTTAGCCCAAGATACTTCAACGAGGAAAATCCAAGTAATTTACTGAATTGGTCGGAAAATTGTATAGTTTTTTTTTTTTAGAGTACAGTCGTAAATATCCCGTCGGGTCGTGTATTTCCACAGGCACTCCATGCTGTTTGAGTGCCTTGTCAAGGCTAGATACATTATCATAACCATCTGGGATGACTAATAACTTGCCGTCTGCCAAAAATCCGTTGTTCTTTTTCTCCTTGGAAATGTTGTACCATCGCGAAGCATAGTTTATCTCCACGAGGGTGATCTCAAGATTTATCCTATCTAATGTATGGAGTAGATTAACTTATTGAACGTTTACTGCTGTTATGTACATTATTAATATGGATCCGTTTAAATGCAAAGTATTCAAAATGAAGCAAACAGTGTGGTGGATTTCGCCAAAGGGCACATACAAGTGCGCAGCGATGGTTCGTTTGGCACCCAGTACCCCGATATATTTGAGAAATATCGCTTGCCACAAGTGTGTTTGGATAAGTGTGTGTTTGTGTGATTCAGATCTGGAAGTCCAACCCGGAGCAGTTTTGGCAGAGCCAAGTCAATTTGGCTGTCTGATGTACCACCCTAGGCTGCGGTGTTTCATTGAAAGACCATATGACTGCCGAAAAGATCCCCTACTGGAAGCATTGTATCGCTTCCACGTATACTACTAGTCGAAGCGAATACTGGATGAGATACATCTTCTGCTGCCACAAGACAAAACATGGCATCCTTGGAACAACCCATATGCCTGCAGGGCGTACGAAACAATCTGTAACAAAGTTTGGTGTTTTTCCGCATGCCGGAAAGGTCCAAACCACGGGCTATGTCGAGTTTAGAACTACTGGACCTACAGTGGCTACCACCCTGTTGGTAAGGCGGGGTACAACCCCCCAAAAACGTCATTTACAAAGGAAACTACCAATGATTCACTTCATGTAGATTTTTATAAAATAAGAGGCTTCGAACGCAGACACAGCCTGGACAAGTTAATCCTTGACAAGTCAAATGGTTTTACCCGCCCTGGGGTTGAGCGATTGATTGACAGTTTCAGGACATACGTTTGGGCTATTCTCGGGGCTCAGGCCCAGATCCGTACAGCTATTCTGGGTACAGGGACGGCTTTCGATGCGCAGAAGCAATTCTTAGCTAATGTCGAAGACGCCATTTCATCTCCAGTAGATCTAACCTCAGCGATAAACCGTGCCAAGACGTCCTACAATACGCCGGCTCTGAGGTCTACTTTGTCTTCGGGATAGGTCTGTGTATAGCCCCGAGCGACATGTTACTCCCTGTTAATCGTGTGGCACGGTACACCAACATAATCGTAATTGCCACAGATGACCAGACGCTGATTCTCAACCACGATCTTAATATGCCCACTGCTCCACCCAATGCTTCTGGAGATACGGGGGAAACTGGCCTGATCAAACCGACCAGCAAGGATGAGGTTAAAAAAAAAAAATAATACCCACCAAATTTCTTCAGCAGAGCAAATTGCAACTTCTGATAACCCACAGACATGAAAAAGAATAGCTCTTATTGTAGGAAGTATCGCTGTAGGATTACTAGTGTTTTGGTTTATTCATTAGCCATTCGCGGGCTGCAACGAACAGCAAACCCCCAGCAGCAATGACAAGGGCCCACACATTTTCACCGAGCCAGCTCACAGATTTCGAGAGTAAATTTAATAACTAGGAGACGATAGAACCAATGATGCCTGGAAGAGCAGCTGCCGCAGCCTTGCCTGCCAAATTTGTTATTTTTTTTTTCTAAATTTTGTAGATTTTTTTTTACCCATTCTTTGAATCCTCCTTTATCGGATGGTTTTGGTGGAGTTCCTCCCTGAGAGCTTCCACCCCCAGTCAAAGCTAATACTAGCGTGCTGATCGTCATTCCAATTGCGGTGATAATAAACACGATTGCAATGCCTTATTCGCAGAATAGAGTACGTAGACGCTCATCCAGCGTAGTGTCCTCGTGAAGGATGCGGCCGATGGTTTCTCTAATGCGATTGATTTGAGAGCGGAACTCTTGCCTACTCGCTGAAGCGGCCTCAAGGCGTGAGGCTCTTTCATTTTGCAGGTCACGCATAAGCACGGCGATACGATGTCTAATGAACTCGTCAATATCTCCACAGTCAGCTTCATCCAGTTGATGTGCTCATCTCGTTCCGTGAGCCTGGCAAGGTTGTTGGTGAGTTCACCGCAGATACTCTGCAAGGTCCAGTCAAGTTCTCGGAGTTCTCCTAGGTTGATAGGGGAATCTCCATAAGTTCCAAGGGTCTGATTGGTATCATCCTCTGTCATACTGGTTTCCACCTTGCGAATAGAATCTAAGGCTTTATTTACAGTCTGTCCCAGGTTCTGAAGTTCAACAGCATTGCTCGCAACAGCTGCCTCTCCCAACTCCTTATTAGAGGTTTGAAGGGCTGCAACAGCATGAGCCGACAAACGTGATTTTCCCCTAATCCAGTATGAAAACCCCAGCTCCTCTAGAATTGTGTTTCGCTCATAGGAACTGCCGCCTAAAGTGGTAAATGAAATGGGCTGCTTTGTTCTTAAGTTTATGAGATTGATGTCTGGTTAGGCTTTCAAGCTAAGTGCACACCAATTAATTCAAATTTAGTTGTGTCGAGACCCAGAAAAGAGGTGAGGCCTTGTTCAGTCAGTCTATTGTAAAAATCATCTACCGCTATCTGAAGTAGCTCCTGACGAAGTGATACTGACGTAGTGGCTGCTCCTTGTTGTGTATCTTGTTCTGAAAACAACGGTAGGTTCGTGTCAACGTCCACATCATCGTCTGTTGGATTTATATCGTCACGATCAAAAGCGCATTATCAAACTCATGGTCCGCCATGTTATCATGTTAAAGATTGCTATCCAGCATTAAATGAAAGTTTTATTAGTATGGATTCGAACGTATTCGGACGAAAACTTAACCCTTGCCGACGTCTGGGAGAACCCTTAGGGATTAAAGGTTTTCGCCAGTGGGTCATCGAGACGAATAACCCTAGTACGATCGATCAGAACCAAGAGCTTCTGTACGGTTCCGAACACCAGGACGCTAATGACGTTATTGTCCCTAGACTTGCTTTTAATATTTCTTTGACATCTAGTGACGATAGCCGAACCGTGGTTAATAACCTCGGCCGTGCTTTGGTAAAGAAGACCACGATCAAGATCAATGGCAATGAGGTGATGTGTATCAATGACAGCACTGTTTACCACTGCTACATGGACCTGTGGAAGATGGACCAGGAAAGACTTAATGCCTTCTACCAGGGCATCGGCACAAGCGGGAATGTCAACAAAATCCGGCTTGGGACTGAAAATAAAGGTGAGTCTGTGCTTGAAGACAAAGCAGTTGCGGATGTCTATGGTAACCGGTATGTATTCTCCTTGACTTCGAGTTGCCATTCTACCAGTCCTAGGAGACCGGCTCGAATGTGAACTAACCTGCAGTCAATGACTACAGCCGTGTAGTCCGCGCCATAGATGATAACGACGCCAGCTATACCATCTACAACATCTCACTCGAGTACGCCATGATCATCCAGCCCGAGATCGCCCCGATGATCCATAACCAGTATGCCGGCTGCCTGGCAATCCTGTGCGATCATGTCCTCCGACACCACAAAATCAACTGTGACAAGAGCGACACCCTGTGGAACATTAAGCTCAATGTACCCGCTCGCAGTATGAAAGGCATCTTGATACTGTTCGAGAACGCCGCGGCATTCTTACCCTTCAAAGGAGACACCGAGAACTTCTATAACCTTATAATAACCAAGGTAGAGATAACCATCCAGGGTGTACAAAACCAGTTGTACAGCCAAGGCATGCTCGCCCATCAGCAGTGAGATGAGGCAAGGAAGTACTTTGCAGCCGGCTGTAAATCGAAAATTTCTTCCTTAGCCAGTTCGCCTTGTGGCTAGACCTACGCTCCACAGACGACGATCAGTTACATGGTAGTGGTCGGCATATTCAGGATGCCAGTGAGGGGGTGACCATGTAGAAATGAAAAAATAAAAATAACAAAAAAATAATAATAAAATAAAAAATAAAAATAAAAAATATAAAAAAAATAATACAAATAAAAAAATAAAGAAGACGCCTTCACATTAAACATTTATCTCTACATTATTATGGACAGGATGCGCATCGAAGATGGTCGATTTGTCTCAGCAGTCTACTAATCTCTTTCCAAGAGACCCTCATTCGGCAATTATCTGTGGAATGACAGGATGTGTGAAAATTGCATTCTTACTTAAACTTTTAGAAGGTCCCTATCTTTCTTTCTACACATTGTTATCTTTCTACACATTGTTATCTTATGCCCCACTATACAATACAAGCGAACGTGTCAGGAATGTCCCTGGGTGTGGACTGATTCCCAGGTCTATGTTGTCGGTCCAGCACAAAGGCTCCAATATTACTTCTGCGCCTTATATCAGATATTCCAGGGCTCACCAATCCTATACATTATCGATGACTACAGTGCCAGTAAGGCACTTACAAAAAAAAAAAAAAAGACATGCTATCTAAACTGGCTTCCTCAGGCCGCCATGCGACCAATCTGTGTGGGTCCTAACCCAGAAATGTAATTCGGTTCTGAAGGATCTCCGCAAGCAGACGCACTAGGTCGCCCTTTTTTCACTGTAACGATCGAGACAACTTCGAGCAATGCCGGCGTGAAAATGATACCGTTCCTCCGGAAGAGCGGGTCGTAGTAAGCAGGTAAAAAAGACAAAACGTGTTGAAGAATGATCAGTCAGCGGCTTATATGATACGTGCATGCTAAGTAAATACCAAGCAAATGTAAAGCAGTTTTAAGCAAATGTTAAGCAGTGTTAAGCGAATACTAAGAATATGCTATTAAAGAATGGTTATAGCATATAATATACTCACCACGTGGGAATTATTTTTGGTAAGTTGTTGTCTGTTGCAAATAATCATACTTTTTATGGTTATATGGGCAGCGTACCAATATATTACAGTTCTGAGAATTTTATGTCATATCACAACTTGGTTTACAACAATTAGCAATATGCAGATGGACGAGATACTAAACCAAGTAATGGAAGATGAGGCTCTCCAAGTAAAACAACCATCGGATAACCCTAAGCCTAAGTGTAATTCTCATCGGAATAGGTTTTCTACCCTGGCAGCGGGAGGCCACACCAAACAAAACCTTGGAAAAGAATTAACCGTGGACCAAATTGACTAGTTAAGCGAAGATGAGGTTGAAAAGTATATGCCCGATACGATGCAAGACTAGATGCTGCCATGACAAAAACGTTAGGTCAGGCTGCTTTACAGCTTAATTCAGCAGTTTCTTCCCATTCCCCCTGAAAAACACCCTGCATTAGTACGTAATCATGAGGCTGACCGGTTTGTCAAACATGCGCTCAGATGTGCTACGTGTGAGCTCTATCACCGCTATGGATGTCTATGGCATGTTTCTAGCACCGATAACCGCTGGTCTGATGATAGCCAAATATTTTCAATTTAGACATCGTTGTCCCCCAACTATATACGATGATGGAATACCAACCACAGGTGCCAGAGGTGATAGCACCAGTGGAGATGACAGGACCTTCTGATGATCCGGAAATGAAAACCAATAAGAAAACCCAAAGAAAGTTGCAGCCTTTACGCCCTACTATCGCCAGTAAGGCTAAACAAGAAAGATTACTTGAAGAGCTTAGAGCAACCAACGAATCACAACAATCCCAAGATAAGTAATCGGAGGATCAACTATCTACCCCGTAGTGTGGAAACTGGTCACCTTGGATCATAGCTGGTTTAGCTGGTGTGTTTATTAGATATCAGCGGTTTCCATATCCAGCCTGAACAATGTAGTACTGTGCAAAGCAACAACATCTCTCCCCAACTCCTTCATCCCACATCAATCAATTAAAGACGTGTGACCCATTTTATATAGAATAAGGTACAGCATGGCGCGACGACTCCAGCTACTGAAGAATTCCGATTTAGCTATTGGATACTCAAAGCTGACCAAAATTATTTTTGGGGTGCTTCTCGCAAGCTAGACCTCACCCCACGTGATATTGGGACGTTGGTTTTAGACGAAGGTCTGGCGATGGCGACCAAAGAAATGTAAATTAAACAAGGGATACTATGTATGCTGAAATAATTTGATGGCATCTATAGCATTGTTAGTAGGGGACGCCCTTGTAAACGCTCTGGCATTCAGCGGTAGCAAGTAGTTTTCTCTGTGTTAGGGAGATCCGGAATTGACAAGGAATGTAAACGTCATGATAAGGCAATCGAGGAGCTGCAAACTGCTCCGGCAAAATGATCCCGGCAGAGAACTGAACTTATCGACTGGGTTAACGAAGAGCTTCCGCGGCAAGGTCACGTGGTTCATAGCTTTAATGACGTTGATGCGGCAATTCGCGACTATGCAAAAGTTTCCGGTGTCTCAATGAATCCTTTAACACCAGAGACAAAACTTTCAGATGTTTACACTCATAGCTACGCACAAAAGGACCGTGAGATCAATTTTATTTTTTGGGGGTAAGGCCGTGACGGAGTTGGTGGTTTAGTTAGTCAAATGATAAATAATACCAAGTCCTGAGGTAATTTTTTTTTCAGGCTATTGAGGACATATTGAAGAAATGTTGGAATGTTATGCGTCGTTTAGTAGATGTAACCTAGAGCCATAAGTACTACTGAAAAGGTATTGCGACCATCAAGAAATTAGTGGTTGCAGCGAAGGTGACCGAAAATGTGGCCCAGGATTGGTTGATGAAAGAGGTCATAATTATGACAGATCTATTTACGGGCTCCACGAAATATTCCAAACCGAGCTTTGATATTGTACCAAACAAAATTCATCAGGCTGACCTGCTCTTTCTTCCTCACGGTAAAATTGGTAAACACACGTACAGATATGCTCTCACCATGGTCGATGTTGCCAAAGAAGTTGCCGATGCTTTGTCTCGGATTTACAAACGAGGTCCAATGAAGTGGCCCAAACTGCTCCAAATTGATCCTGGGCGTAAATTTATGGGCTCAGTCAATCAGTTGCTCGAGAATCATGGGGTTTCTGTCAGACGAGGTCATGTGGACATCCACAGGGACCAAGGCATCGTAGAACCTCAACAGAGAGACTATTCGGACACCAATACGCCCAAGAGATGCGGCTCTCCTCTTACGAATGGCCCACAGTGGGTGAAGCGGCTGTGGTTGCGGCCTTGAATGGAGAAATGACCAGGCTGATTGGTAAGAAGCCCACGGATGCCATCAAGGCTAAGATACTACCTCGCAGCACACCATCTTCAATAGTTTCTGGCCGTCCTGTTGGCCTTGACGGGCGAAAACTCCCTTCGGGTGTTGGCGTTCCCTATCTGTATCAGCCCGGTGAACTGGAGGGTGGACATCGTCGTGCCACCGATCGTGTATGGTCCCTAGATGTATATCGACTCGGACGCTCGGTGACCAAGCCTGGCGAGCCTGTGCTTTACTACCTAATATCAGATAAGAGACCTAAATGAGGATTTGTCCTTGAGGAACTTCTCGTAATGCCCTCTGACACTCAGCTTCCACCAGATGGAATCCTAAGGCGTGGCTAGGAGCTCTATGTGTCCATAGGTCAGAATGCTCACACAATTTTCTGTTATCCGGCGTTTGGAGTCATAGGGTGAGAGTGACGCCTTGTTCAGGTGCTGCCAGTAGATACGGTGGCCCTCTGATCATAGAACATCCATACCATGATGGAATGTCTGCTTTTCGAAGAGAGCCTCTGTGTATTGAGCGTGCCTTGTATGCTTTCATTTACCTCATTAACATCCTTACTTTTCTTGATGTTTTTACCACATACCTCGAGGATAGAATATTTTTTTGAGCGCATGGTGACATGTTCAGTTATCGGACATCCAGCACACTCAGCATTCATCTTACCCAGTACTTTTTTGTTCGCCGTGCTGTATAGTTGGTGGTCTTTAGGATAGCCATATCTTTGTACACATCTTCTGTCTTAATTTCTAGAAGCAGGCTATCCGTGTCAGTGTAGAGAAGCTGATAATGCTCTCCGTACTGAGCCACCGTCTGGTTGTGATAAAATTAATACGTCAGGTGTTTAGAAAGATCCAGGATACACATCACAACGTACAACAGTTGAGATCCAAACGGCTCTTGTTGGCTTGGATGGCCGCAAGGTCATCGTCGGGTATATTATCTTGCCTGAAGGCTGGGCTTGCGATAAGTGTTGCAGCTTATCTTCCTCACTTTTTCGTGCTAGTTTAACATCAACTCGCTTTCAAAAGTTCTCTATTGTCTTGCCAAAATTGTTCATCAGCTTATACAGCTCCTTCTCAAAGTCGCTGGTGGCTTCTGTTCGAAGTTCTATACTTATTCGGATGTAGGGCACCATCCACGGGCTTTGGTTTAATACCAGAGTTCTATGTATTTTTAGATGCATGCCTAGAGACAGGTACAGCTATAGGTTGCTGCAATGTAGGACATAGCATTTCTTGGTGCTGAGGTTAGGTACCAGTTTTTCAACCTCGACAGGCGTCCCGCCGCCGCCGAGGAGATTGTGTTGATACTCTGACATCCACTCCTTCTGTACCACCATGCGCTCTGGAGCTAGTGGATAGGTGTTATGCTCCCTGTGCAACTCTTCTGGGTACTCCAGATCTGCTTTCAAGACATAGGCCTCTGGTCTGTCTGGCGGGTGATCTGCGATCAGTCTTCCACCTACCAGAAACCACCTATTGGTGATGGCTGGCTCATGGCCCATCCATACAGATTGTTGACGTCAAGGTAAAGGATATAATTGTTGGGCTTTTCTGGGTCATATCCCTCAACAATGGGATTGTTACCTTTAGCATAACGCTTCGAGACCATAGAGATACCTCCACGCATTTCCTTCTCGATACTGGTCATTGTCTATCAATAGCTCGAGTTCTATGCCCGTCTTTTTTAGAAGTACATCCCATGAAAGCCCCGGGCTAGTATAATAGTCTGCAGGGTCTAGCCCATACTGTCTCAAGCAGGTTTTTCGAAATGTCTCGAAGGCATCTGCTAACAAGAGAACATCAGTGCGATTGAGGAGGCCATGGTAGTCTCCCAGGTTCCTGCAACTAAAGATTTCCCAGACCTTTTGCGCGTTAGTGTGATCTGCCTCACTGATGTGCTCATCCCGAAGCTTTGGTGTAGAAGTCTTCCTGCTTAGGGAGCTTGGGCTCTTTGAATCGATCCCAAGAATCCATGTATTCGAATGGGTGTATACCTTTTTGCATCAAAAGATCTCGTTTTTGTTGGTTTGGTTTATTCTGGGCTGTTATTTTGAAAGTCTCTGAAGGATTGGATGACACTGGTCTGTCGAGAGATGCCAGCAAGAACTGCGCACTGTCAATGAAACGGAGCTATCCCAAAAAGAAGAGATGTGCGTCTGAGTGTAACTGGGGATGCAGGAAATGCGTCCGTCCACCTTGCTTATGGACTGCATTAGGAGTTGGAAGTCATAGCTGTGCAAGTTGTGGAAGACCACGGGAACCACGGTTGTTTTAGGATTCAATCTCAGCTTCAGGTTGCATTCACTGTGGACTGCTCCGCTGTCCTGCCCTTTGATGTGGCAATGATCGCGCACAGAATCTCCTTTCAGGATCTTTTCACAGACATGACAGTTCTTGGCAGTGTTGTAGGCCTGGCAGTCCTCTCATGTCATCCTCATGATGTCTTGATCTTGCGCGCCTCTTCCTGTGGGACTTGAAGAGAATGCGATGCTGCATTGGGGCCTCGGTATTCGACTGGTGGTTTTGTCTGTCCATCACACCTCACCACGATATAGCAGTAACTACAAACGACATGCTGTTGTATTGTTCGTGCATTGCTTTTTGCGGATTCAGTTCTGAACCCTCAACCTTAGTGGTGAGAGCCTCATAGTCAGCATAGATGATGTATGGGGCTGGCTACTGTTTGTGGTAATTTTAGAAAGTTAGATTGTTCTTGCCCTCCTGTAACATCTCCTCCCATACTGGTTTGTGGGATTTCAACAGGTCCTCCCTGGATGGAGACAGCGCTCGCAGAAGTATTTCCGTCTATTAACTGCATTCTGATCATGGAGGATCTTTGCTCCAAGTGTACCTGCTTTTTCAATCAACATTAGATTAATCCTATCTATGTTTTCTAGTTGTTTGTTGATATAATGAATAATGGCTCCTTTGTCCTATCCGAATGCATTAATAGCTAAATTGTTCAACTTCTCTACCTTTGAGATCTGAGAGACAGGTGTAGGGGTGTCAATCCCTTCACAATTGAGTCCGTCCTGTGTGGGGTGTTACGTGGGCCTGTCCCTATTCTTCGCCAAAGAAAACAGAGCTGAACGAAGTGCCCACCCAAGCAGTGGTCATCCTTGTTTTTCACGTTCACAACTGCCTTCTTATTCCTTACAGCTGCTGGAAGTGGAATTTATTAGCCACCCCTCAGCGGTTGGTATCTAGCGATGTCCAACCAAAGAGTTTCTACTAGATCGACGATCCACCCTGATCATCTCTGAGTCCACTTCTCAAGAGTCTCTTGGATCTTGGGGAAAGCTTGGTTAAGTACCCCTTCGATCTCACTCTGCTATAAGAGGACCTCTTGTTTATGACGTAGGACAGGGGATATGAACTCTTCAGTTCTAGGACTGGCTTTTCGGAGCCGGATCTTGAGAACCAGCTGAAATTTAACACTACCGAGTTCTCTGATTTCTTCTTCGAGTTTTCCTTCAATTTTAGGACGCATTTCTTTGAGAAAGGTCCTAGGATCAGCGCTGTATGGATTATTTTTATGTACATCCATCTGCCAGACTCTCAGGAAATTGCCGACTACCTATGGTGTCTGTGTAAATCCTAGTTTGCTAGTCTCTTTCTCTGTAAAGTCTAGTAGTTCCTCCTGGTTCTCCACAGATCTTTTGCGTTTGACACGAGGTATTGGATCAAATTCTTCTTCAATGGCTTTCCCCTTCAAAACGTTCTTTTTACGTGATGGAGGAATAGGTGGGTATTTTTTTTAGGTTGTAAAGGCTTTTGTAAACGCTTTTTGACTGCTTCAGGAATGAGTTCGCCCATGGTATTTTCTTGCATGTTTGAAAACATCTTATTCACCATCTTTATAGGCATACATAATAAAATCCATTTCTCTAAATGGGTGTTCCAACCAAAATAATATGAGCTAATAGCAATCGAACTGTATTTTGGATTTCTTCTTCAAGACTTTGTGTTGTTAGCGAATTCTATCTCGCCCACATGCATGACATACTTCTATGTCCCTCTGAACCCCTTTACCGCAGGATCTACAGGGATTTTGCTACCTTAACCACCACTGTTACAAATCGCCCAAAAGCCAACCATATTTAGAGATTTAATATGATGGTTTAAAGCCGGAAAGAGCTAGGCCAAAGGAAAGACAAACAGGCCATGTTATGAAAAGAAAAAAAAATGAGATAAGAGACTGGTGAAAAAGAAAAGTGAGTGAAAGAGAAAACTGAAAAAAAAAAAAAACCAATATCCAAACAAGAGCAAAACCACCAGCACAGTAAACCTTCAGCTTACTATAGCTCGTCCAGATGATCAAATGCTGTGGTTCCATCCGCCCACTGCCACAGTTTCTTGTATAGCTGTCCAGAGCTGGACTTCATACGTCTCAGCCCGAGGTAAACAAATGGCATAGAATTCCGAGCTGTGGAATGTAGTTATGGAATATTCCATCAGTATTTTCTTTATACAGAAAACATAATATTCTTTTAATACACCGACTGCTGGTATGTACCTAGAATGAGTAATGTAAAGAATACATATACACGTTATTTCCAGTATTCGTATTATTACGGACCCAGCAGTGTTTTAGCAAGGGGGGGGGGGGGGGTCGGGGGTCCTGGGAGTCATTTTGGAGACCGCTGGGGGAAGATTATTTTAATCATCACCATCGGTTTTGGCATGCTCAAATTAGAGGAAAACAATGGAAAAAAATTGAAATCTTTCATGATTGCCATAGCAGAAGCCGCCATCTTGGATTTCTCTACCCGATATTGCTTAACTTTACCTTCGATAGACTCCGTTCTTTTTTAATTCTTTGCTTGAAATTTTGTCTACGTATTTTTTCATTAAATTCTAAATTTGGTTAGGTCAGAGTTTTGACAGAGTGCTTATCTACAATTTGTTAAAATTGGTAAGTAAAATAGTCATAGATTTTTTTTCGAAAATTTGATTCCAAAATCTCAAATTTCTGAAAAGCTTAAAATGATATCAAAAGTCCCTCATGACAAAAATAATATGTTATTTTGGTCTGTACTCAGGATATGCATGTTAGAGTTATTGGTCAAGTAGTATATAAAAGGGGCCAACACACCACGGAGAGGTACGCCCCATATTAAGAGCATTATGTCATACCCCGTTATATATAATAGGGACCAAAAACCCAGCAGAGGCACATTCCATATTAAACCTCTTATTAAACCAATCAGAGGTACGTTCTATTAAACCTCTTATGTCATGATGACTGGAGGAGATACGGTAGCTCAAGACCAACACCCATGACCAACATATACCAGAAGAGTACAAACAGAAACAATGCCATTAACAAAGTTATCACGAGAAGCATACACCGAAATACGATCGGGAAGCTTGTCTGTTCGAGAAGCGATGAAGAAATGCCATATATTCCAAGCTAGGTATATGCGAATTCGAGGAAATCTCGAAGAGCAACCAATTAACGAAGCTGTACAAGACATACAGATTTGGAAAGAACTAGCAAACTGATACACACATCTATTTCTCTCCGATAAAGAGAAGCAAATACTGGAACAATCTGGATATACATTCTACGAGAGATACCAAATTCCAAGACAGTTCCTAGAGCTATATCTTCTGTCTGTCCGTAGCTTTGTAGAAGAAGGAACAATATGTCTTGGGTAAAATATACGATATATGCGGATGTTAGAGAAATTAGTAGCAATTTGTCCATGTAGAAAAAAAAACACTTAAATGGAGGAGAATCGCTGGGGAAAATATTTGTGTGAAGCAAGAACTAGAACCCACAAAAACTGAAAAAAAAAAAAAAAAAACTACACCACCTACCATACAGATCTGCCAATCTATAGCAAACGAGGTGGAATAGAACTGAAAATAGCACCACCATACAACACGTGGAAAAATGCTGCATTTGTTCCAAAGGGAAAATATATAGGCAAACGATTTGTAGTAGATAGATACAACAATAAGAACAGGTTGTTGTTACTGTTGTCCAGTAAAATATTAGCTGAACCAATTCCAGTACATGGCTACCAAACACAAAAAGCCACCTGAGATAGTGGTGGAATAGAGAGACTGTGAGTAGTGACAAACCGTTTGAATGCAAACAGAAAGACAATAGAAAAGTATCTCTTCTATTTCCAGAATAGAACAACTACACATACAAAGGCCCATTCCATGGGACGTGTGTTTCATATGAACGCTAGTTTTTCACCTTTCCAATTTCATAAAAGAACTATTCAATGAAAAATATTTTATCAAAGACATTTTAATTGCAGAAAAATGATCACTTTTTACGTTTTTGTCTTCAACAAATGAAAAAGATAGTGATCTGTTTGTCAGCGTGATGCCCAAGTGGCGTGACGTGTGTTACATGAAGAAAAACAGCGTTTCTAGTTTTAATCACATATCTAACCAAAAGTAATGGGATCATTTTAACCTGCTTATGATATAATATTTTAAAATGATTCTTTTAAATACAAGCAAGTCCATATGTCATAATTCTATTTAAGAGAGATAATCCCAAAAAGCGACAAGACGTATGTTACATTTTTTTTTTTGTGGCGATTGTTACGTCTTTAAATTCAGATTTTGTATTTGTGCTTGGGATCTATATTTTAAGTTTTTGTCCACTGCCTGTCACAAACCAAGGTGGCAAATGGTGAAAAAAAAACAGGAATGCTTCCTCTACAACAATTTAGAAAGGTGAGCACTCATTTTTATTCAAGACAGTATGATAATCTATAATGAAGGCATATGTAGTATGCATTTAAAACCAATTTTCACAAGTTTTACTGGAATTTAATAATGAGAACTCAGGAAACAGAAAAAAAGTCATGCCCTATTGGTTGATAAATGAATGTTAAAACTTACAGTACAGTATAATGTGAGATGAAGGGAAGACTAAGTGGGGAAAAAAACACACAGCACTGTATCTTAAACTGAATATTTATCTACAATATTGAACTTTGAACTTCATTTTCATCAGTTTGTAGTAGTACTTTGACTGTCTTGGTCTTCCTCAGCTGCACTTGTAGTAGATGAGTGATTGATATTGAGAGTGGCAGTGCGCGGGAGTTGATGATGGCTTATTGAGAATAATCTTTGAAAATCAAGCATGTGTATGGCGTTGGACTGACTAGGAAAAACGTACTTTTTTAATTGTTATAGGATCCTGCCTCTTTTCTCATGAATGTGACAACTAACAGGTGTTAATTTATATCTTGTTTTCCAGCTCCCACTCCTGCTGAGAGGAAAAGGAAAACTCAGAAAAAAAGGAAAACTCAGAAAAAAAAAGGCAGGGATGATCCTGACTTCAAATTCTCAGAAAGGATACACGTTGAACCTTTAAAAAAGAAACAGGCACAGGGAATGTCAGCAGAGGAATTGAAAGTTCATTGCTAGAAGGGAGGTGAGGCACCAAAAAGTGCTGGCTCTTACAGAAGAACAGAATGTAACAGAGACAACTGGTAGAGATCAATGGCAATTTGAAGATACCACCATCGATATGAAGGAGATTGGATCCAGACAACACTCGCTAAAATTTGAACAAATTTTCCGTGTCTCCATCAAAAGAAATTGCAGCTTTCCACCATGTTGCCAAAATCTAGCAGAGAGAGTGAATCTGCAAAATCAGTGGTGATGTCAAGACGTGATGTGATTGTTCAAAATTCATTGGATTTCATAGAGGCAACAAACGTCATGCATGTTATACATACGAATGTTCCACATATTTGTTCAGAGACTGATGAATGATTAAAAAAAAAAAGAAAACCCATGACATGGAGTGAAAGATGTGCCTGGTATTAAAAGGATATGGCAGCAATCTGTGTCCAGGAGAGGTGACAGCTCTTTCTTAGGCTGAATGACAGTATACAAGTGTCAGTGATGAGAGTCTCTTTGGCTGGAGACTGGAAGTGACCAGAGACAAAGTTTTTTGTCACACGTCACATGGCGTGTGTTATATTTTTTTTGTTCAAATTTACCATGCATAGGGTTAATTTCAGGATACCACTTTATGTATTTCTCAATGTCTACTAGCAAAGAGATATTTCTCTCAAAATGGTTTTTTATCTTCTTGAAGCAAGTATAGATTGAGACAAACATTTTGAAATAGAGCGTGACATGTGTAACATGATAACTACAGTGTTGATTGATCACTTTCTAGTTAAAACCTGTCACAGTATTTCAAATTTTTATTCATTTTATGTCAGGCTCATGCCAAAGCCATATTATCGGGTTTTTATCTCCTTCCATTACAGAAAAAAAGACCGTAACTAAAGAGCTTGACCAAAACAGAAAACCCACCATGATTCTTTATTGCTTACAAGAATTTTGTCAATGAACCATTTTAGAAAGTGAAACATAGGCTTTTGAGTTGATCTTTGTAGTTTCACTTTTTTTTTTCTTTTGTTAACCTCTCATGGAATGGGCCCAAACACACTATTTATTATTTTTTAAAAAATGTCCCTGCTGAGATTTGAACCATCGACCTTCTTGACGTTGGTCCTATTCACTTATCAAGCTATCGAGGAACTATAACTGCAGTGCATAAAGTAACAACACAAGTCGTTAATAATCTTCTATTCTGTCTTTTATTTCATACTTTTTCTAATAGATGATCTAAATTTTAGTTAAATAAGCATCAGTTTTGGGATACTGTGGGTGCTTTACAAAGTAAGACACCAGATCGCTCACAGAAAAGGGCTGACTAAATCTAGATCTAGTCTGCGAGTCAACACAGTTGGATTATTGATCGATTGCTAGACAGCAATGGCCCCGTTTATCGCCCCAATTAACACATAATTTACTAGCGCTGTGCGAGAACTTTCTAGTGCTTGACGTTCGTGTAAACCCAAACAGGCATGGTTAACCTTTTCAGTACTTTTACCTTTATCAAACAAAAATGTGTGGGGCTTTACAACCTTCATCTTGTGTTCTAAAACATCTTTGTTGGTAGATTAGCACCTCAAGATAGAGCATTGGTGTTTTGTAGTCCTTATTTGGGAATATGCTATTGCATAGTTCAATGGCTGTTTGTTCTCCGTATGAAAAGGGTTAATGGGTTTCATGGGCCAGGGAATCTGGATAAACTGTGTGCGCGCCACAACAACTATCTCACGTGATATTTGTCGAGATTCTTCTTCACCAATGAACGACGCGCAAAGCAGGTGACGCGATCATGCGACCCGTAACTCAGTTGTCATTTCTTTGGGATCTAGCGCTGAGTAAAGATTGTTGTCGTGTCTAGTGCTTGCTCTTCTAAGAATTATCTGTGAGCTCAGTTTGTATTGCTATGAGAAACGGATACTTTAGTACATAAGATAACATAATTTGAAACCTAGATCAATGCTACTGAATATATTTACATTCAATTTGACTGTTGCATAAAGATTTGTGTTTCTACTTACATAGAATCGCAAATGGCTTACTAATTTTAACGTGTTATTCTAAAAAGTGATAGTAAACTTATAACTGTTTGATCTGAATTGTAAGTTTGGTAGCATTTCGCGTTAAATTATGTCTTCTTTTCAAGGTGTACATGTTACCTATACCCTTTAAGTCACAAGGCAGACTTTTGATCTATATTCTAGAAATCTCCCACGAAGGTTGTAGTTTTTTTTAAAACAGGACATTTATCTAAACTGGCTTTCTCAGGCCGCCATGCGGACCAATCTGTGTGGGTCCTAAGCCAGAAATATAGCTCGGTTTTGAAGGGTCTCCGCAAGCAGACGTGCTGGGTCGCCCTTTTTCACTGTATAAGAATCGAGACAGTTTCCAGGAATGCCTTCGTGAAAATGACATTGTTCCTCCAGAAGAGCGGGCCATAGCAATGGAGCAGCTAAAAAAGACAAAACATGCTAAGCTGGTGTTGACGAATGATCAGCCAGCGGCTTATAAGATACTTGCTGAGTAATAACTAAACAAATGGTAAGCAGTGTTAAGCAGTGTTAAGCAAATACTTAGCAGATGCTAAGCGATATTAAAGAATGATTGTAACATGATAGTATACTCACCATGTGGGAATTATTTTTGATTAGTGTTGCAAATAATCACACTTTTTGTGATCCTATGGGCAGCCTGCCAATATATTAGAGTTCGGATAATTTCATTTCATATCTCGCGTTGTATAAAAAAAAATATCCAAATGGACGAGACAGTAGACCAAGTATTGGAAGATGAAACTGTTCAAGTCAAACAGCCATTGAATAACCCTCAGCCTAAAGTTAATTCTCATTGGAATAGACTTTCTGCCCTAGCATCAGGAGGTCACACCAAACAATACATTGGGAAGGAATTAACCGTGGACCAAATTGATTCGTTAAGAGAAGACGAAGTCAAGAAGCGCTATGCTCGATACGATGCACGATTAAGTGCTTCCATGACAAAAACGCTGGGACAAGCTGCTCTACAGCTTTATTCAGCAGTTATATGTATGTTTCTTCCCATTCCCCCTGAAAAACATCCTGCACTAATAGGCGATCTTGAGGCTAACCGATTTGTCGAATATACGCTTAGATGTGTTACGTGTAAGCTCTATCACCGCCGCTATAGTATGTTTCTAGCACTGACAACAACTGCTCTAACGACAGCTATGTATTGTCAATTTAGAAATCATTGTCCTCCAACTATATACGATGATGGAGCAACAACCACAAATACCGGAAGCGATAGCACCATCGGAGGTGACAGCATCTTCGGATGGTCCGGAAACGAAAACCAATAAGAAAAACCCTAAGAAAGTTGCAGCCGGCCGTGCTAGTGCTATAGCCAAAAAGACTAAACAAGAGAGACTACTTGAAGAGCTTAAACCAATTAAAGAAACACTTAGTGTTGATAAGCAATCTATCCCACCACAAGATAAGCAAAATGATGATCCCGCAGTATGGAAACTGGTTACCTTGGGTCACAACTGGACTTGCTGGTGCCTTTATTATATATCAACAGTTTCCACGTCCAACAGTACAATGTAGTAGTGTTACAAAGCAAGTCCCCCCAAATCCTTCGCCCCACATCAATCAACGTATGACCATTTTTATATGAAATAATACAGAATGACGACTGAAGGAAAAACTCTTGCAAACGATTTATATCACAGCGCTGTTGTATCCGGTTCAGCTATTGGATACTCAAAGCTGACGAAAACGGTTTTTGGGATGCTTCTCCCAAGCTAGACCCCACCCCATGTGATATTGGGATGTTGGTCTTAGACCTAGGTCTCGCGATGGCGACCAAAGAAATGTTAATTAAACAAGGGATAATACCACCAAATATAGTAAAATAATTTGATGGCATCTGTAGCACTATTAGTAGGGTGCGCCCTTGTAACCGCTCTGGCATTCAGCGGCAGCAACTATCTTTTATCTTTGTTCGGGATATCTGGAATTGATGAGAAACGTAAACGTCATGATAAGACAGTCTAAAGCTCTATGTATTTTTTTAGCTGCATGCCCAGAGACGCTGATGCCCATTCTTCTTGAACCACCATACGCTCTGAAGCTAGTGGATAAGTTTTATGCTCTCTATGCAACTCCATTGGGTACTCTAAATCTACTTCCATGATATAACCTCTTGGACTGTCTGCAGGATGATCTTTGATAGCAAGCTTATCACAGTCTTCTACCCACTGAAATCCCTTTGTTGGTAATGGTTGACTCATAGCCCATCCATACAGATTGTTGACGTCAAGGTATAGGATATAATTGTTGGGCTTCCAACATCTCCAAAGAGGAGATGTACTTCTCAGTGTTATTGAGGATGCAGGTAATGTGCCCGTATACCTTACTTATGGCCTGCATTATGAGATGGGAATCATAACTGCACAAGTTCTGGAAGACCACAGGAAGTATGGTTTTTATAGGATCCAACCGCAGCTTCAAGTTCCATTTACTGTGAGCCGCTCCTGTATACCTCCCGGTCCTGTGGTGAGGCAGTGATCGCATACAGAATCTCCATTTAAGGCCTTTTTACAGACATGACAGTTGGTGGCACTGATGTAGGCCTGCTTGTCCTTTTCTGTCATCTTTATAACCTTTTGATCTTTCAAACCCCAATATATCATAATTTCCACTTCCTGTAGGGCTTTTAGGAAATGCTCTGCTGCATTTGGACCCCGGGATTCGATTGGTGACATTGCCTGCCCATCACACTTCACCACGATGAAACAATAGCTGCAAATCTCATGCTGTTCTGTTGTTCGTGTATTTCTTTTTTCTCGAACCTCAATCTTAGTGGTGAGAGCCTCAAAATCCGCATAAATGATGTAATGGGCTGACAGTGCTTTGTGGTAATTTTGGAAGGTTAGGTTGTTCTTGCCCTCCTTCAATATCTCCACACGAACAGCAGTTTGTCCAATTCCACAGTATTCTGATTTGTGAGCTTTGAACAGGTCCTTCCTGGGGTATCCGTGCAGGCAGCGCTCATAGAAGTATTATCGTTCCCAGTGTTTGCTCTGATCGTATAAAGGACGATTGAGGTCTTTGATCCACGTGTAGTGAAATTCATCTTTTTTTCGATTAACATTGGATTAATCCTAGGTATGTTTTCTGGTTGTTTGCTAATATGATAAATAATGACTCCTTCGTTTAATCCGAATGCATTCATGGCTGCATTGTTCAACTTTTCCACTTTAAGAATTTGAGAAATAGGTGTAAAAACATCAATCCTTTTAAAATTGAGCCCGAAATATTGTGTGGGCCTGTCCATGTTATTCACCGCGGGGAACAGAGTTGCTCACCTTAGACAGTGGCCATCCTCGTTTTTCAAGTTCACAACTGTCTTCTTTTCTGTTTGTTTTTCAAAGCTTTTGGAAATGGAATGTATGAGCCGCCTCTCAGCGGTTGGTATCTAGCAATGTCCAACCAAAGAGTTTCTACCTGATCGAAGATCCACCCTGATCCTCTCTGAGTCCACTTCTCAAGACTTTCTTGGATCTGGGGAAAACTTGGCTTAGCGCCTCTTCGATCTCACACTTATGTATGATGACCTCTTGTGTATGACGGAAGATAGGAGATGTGAACTCTTCAGTTCTATCAGGACCGATTTTTCGGAGCTGGACCTTGAGAGCCAGCTGAAACTTAACACTACCGAGTTCTTTGATTTCTTTTTCCAGTTTTTCTTCAAATTTAGGACGCACTTCTTCGAGAAAGGCCCTATGATCAGCGCTGTATGGATTATTTTTATGTACATCCATCTGCCAGCCTCTCAGGAAATTGTGTCTGTGTAAATATTAGTTTGCCTCTTTCTCGACAAACACGTCTAATAGTTCTTCCTGGTATTCCTCCACAGATCTTATGGGCTAGACACGAGGAATTCGGTAAAATTCTTCTTAAATGGCTTTTCTCTTCAAAGTTTTCTTTTTACGCGGTGGAGGAATAGGTAGATATTTCCTAGGTTGCAACGGCTTTTGCAAGCGCCTCTTGACTGCCTCAGGAATGAACTCGTCCATGGTATTTTCTTGCATGTTCGAAAACATTGTATTCACTATCTCTAGTGTATATGATATGTAAATCTATTTCTCGAAGTAGATGAAAACCTCATAATAAGCTGAGCTAGAACCAAATAGAACTGTTTTTAGCCTTCTTCTCTGTAGATATATGCCGACCACGAATTCTATTCCTACCACATGTATGACATACTTCTATAACGCTCTGAACTCCTTTCCCACAAACTCTACAGGGTACGGGGATTTTACTACCTCTGCGAATCTGGGTTCTATGATTTCTATAGTATTTTTTCCGACAGTTTTTACCACACTTTTCCAACTCACCACTTTTCAACCAAACACATTTATTGTGCTTCCGCATGTTCATAATATCCATACTTAAAATATACATTTTGCAAAATATATCTCTAACACGAGATCCCTCCTCCCCTTCCC
>JBCEWB010163135.1:0-10400 GCA_039654565.1 Peronia peronii | reverse complement strand
GGGGAGGATGGAGGAGGGGTTATGGGAAAAGGGGGGGGGGGGTCGAATAGTGAGGAAACATTTATAGATAAAAAAAAATTACTGGATCTAAATTATGGAATACTTAAAGGGCAATGAGAAAATGACGGATGAAAGAGGTTTCTAGAAATGATAACGGGAGAAAGAAAGAGCAATTGGAAGGTCAGTTATGGAATACGCAGCAAGTGCTATACTGATATGAACTCAGACAGACAAACAGATAGACAGACAATCTTACTGATTGACAGAAAGACAGATATAGACGGGAAGACAGATTGACTAAGTGAAGAGAGAAAAACAGATAGGCAGACAGACAGACAGACAGACAGACTGACTAATTGACAGATAAATAAACGTTTAGACTGAGTGACAGACAACAGACAGACTGACAAATAGACGACAGATGAACCGATGAAAACACGGGAACTCCAAGAGATAGGATAGAAATAAAGAGAGAAAGAGACAACAGAGAGATAGATAGAGGGAAAGAAATATGCAAAGGAAGACTGATGGGGAGAGCGAGAGATATTTAAAAAAGATAGAAAACAGAAAGTAGAAAGAAAGAAGAGAGAAAGAATTGTAGAATTTGTTTATTTATTTATACTTTCTATTTTTTTTTTTTTCACTTGGATCCTCTTAGGACACGGAAAATCATAGAGCCTCTTAACTGATAGCAAATAAAACCCATTAGAGAAGAGATAGAATTGTTCCCAGGCCGGGCCAATTTTTGATAGGAGATAAATATAAAGATATCAGATATATATATCATAGAGTGATATTAGGGACCGCATTGTGTTGTAAATGATCATCTCGTGTATTGGTGATAAACATCGGGCTTCGGTCAGAAAGGTGAAAGTGATTCCTATGAAAGGAAAACAGGGAAAAGAAACGTGAGCGATGATATATAAAGAGAAAGAGATTAATTGTACAGGAGAACGCGGGGATGTATGTATGGAATAATGAAAGAATGAGTCTGAGAAAGAGATAGAGTAGCTTTGGATAGATAGAAGGAATAAAACTGAATTGACGAAAAGATTGAATAGATGGAAAGGTGAAAGCCAGAGACATACAGAGAGCGAGAGAGAGAGAGAGAGCGGTATGGGAAGAAAGAGATAGAAAGAAAGACCTAGAAAGAGAAGTGGACTGGATGAATGGAAGACATCCAGATACATATAGATAGAATGGTGAAGGCTCGAAATATGCACACAACGAGAGAGATAATAGGAGAGAAAAAAAGTTGAGGGATGGCTGCGAGAAAGAGAAACGGAGAGAGTAAAGGAGTGGGAAGACTAGAAAGGATCAGTAGCTAGAGCAGTGAAAAACAGAACTGGAGAAAGAGAAGAAAAGAGAGACCAAAAGGGCATATGGGATGGACAGAAGAAAATGGATAGACAGAAAGGATTAGGAGGGTGAATAAATAGGATGAGTAGACAGAAAAATAAAAGCCAGAGGTACACAAAGTGAGGGAGAGAGGAAAAAAAAAACAGAGAGCAGGATAAAATGATAGAATAAATGGAAAGTGGGAGGTTGAATAAGATGGAAGGACAGAAGTAATGAACTGGATTGACAGAAAGTATAAACAGAACGGTTAAGACTAGAGATAAACAAACTGAGGGAGAGAGAGAAAATAAAGATAATGGAGAAAGAGACAGAAAAAGAGGCTAAAAGAGTAGGATTGGATGGATAGATGAAGCCCATGGATGGACAAAAGGGGAGAATAGACAGAGCAATGAAGGCCAGAGATATACCAAACGACAGTAGGTTCAGAGTGGAAAACTAATCTCAGAAAGAGGAAAACGGCGTTGGGGCCGGATTTAAATATAAGTGAATAAATCAATGAGATACAAAGGCTCTGCTATGGGCCAGGAAAGGGCCCGAACATCACTATAGATTGGATGTGTCCAGGAGGAACTCAAGGATATTTGAATAGGGGAGGGGGGAAATGATTGGTATGTACACAGCGAGAGAGTTTGAAGGAAACGACAGAAAAGATGAGTTGTGAGGCATTTAGCATTGACAGTTTGTGTGTGTCTCTCTGTGTGAAAGTCTGTCTGTTTATCTGTATCTTTCTCTCTTTTCTCTCTCTCTCTCTCTCTCTCTCTCTCTCTCTCTCTTCCGCCTGTTTCATATTCATTCATTATTTCGATCTATCTCTCTTTTCAAAAGAGAGAGAGAGAGAGAGAAGTGAAAAAAAAGGAAAAAAAAAAAAAAGAAATCACGAATAAAGAAATCACGTTTGTCCGTCCGTCTGCCATGTAAACCGTTTGTCCGATCATCTGGTCTGCCGTCAGTTCGTTTGTCTGCCCGTTCTCTCTCTATCCGCTCATTTTTTCTGCCATTTATTTAATCGTCGGTCTGTCCAGTATTTGTAGTTTCTCAGTCTATTAGTCAATCTTTCTATCCATTTAGTTATCGCTCCATCTCTATCTGCCTATTTATCTAACCCTAAAATCTTTACTATAAATCTGCTGCAAAACCCATAAAAGGCTTATGGACGAAAACTACTGACGGTATCCATATGAAACTTGATCCACGAAATTGTTGCACAAACATCTTCCATAAAGTTGAAAAAAGTTTGACGTTATTCTAAAAAGGCGATAATAATTGAATGGTAAACTCGTGAGAATGTTTTATCCGAATTGTACGTCCGATAAAATGGCGTGTTCAGAACACCAAACACGTTTTCTTTGAGTAACATTCAGTTTCATCATCCAAAATGCCAACATGAAGGTGCGCACACTTGCCATACACTTTGAATCGCAGGGCATTATGGGTTTGACGGTTATATAAAAATCTCCCTCGAAGGCTGTGAGTTCTCTTTTAGTTTTATAGAAGCCAGGTCGGCCTGTCTGTTTTGTTTGTCTGAGTCCTTTTATCCTCTCTATTTTGTTCGTTCATGTGCTCATTTTATACTTCTGGCTACACCAGTGGTGGGCAAGTATTTTCCCCAAACGACCATATCAGAAACCTCAGCTATGTCAGTGGACCGAACCAACAACTGAACTTATCTTTGTTCTGTATGCATTTTCTCCAGCTGTAAAGAGCATGAAATATTAAAAACAAAAACAAAAAAAAATGAAAAATACAAGTCATAAGCAGAAAAATAATAATTACATCAGTATTTTATGTTGTTTTCATCACAATCATAACGCTGAAACACTGAATAATTGTTTTCAAATTTCAAGAAATGATTCAATTATTTATATATATAAAAGCTGTGAAAGTGTTCAAAATCTGTTAGTTCACTTATCTCAATCAGTCAGAAAAAAAAAAAAAAAACTATCCCGCTTTCATTTACATTTCCTATTTGTGAATGACTGCATGCGGGCCCGCTCAAAGGGCCGGGTGTGGCCCGCGGGCCGTAAATTGTCCACTCCTTGCTTCGTTAGTTTCGTCTTTCAACCTCCTTCCTGGTGGTTATCTCGATGTCCACTCCCGGCTACGCTATTTCCTCCTTTTAGCTATTCCATTTTGCACGTTTACATTTTGCACACCAATTATCATTGATTCTAATTCTTCCCTGCCACTTCCCTGTATCTATCCAATAGAGTCATTCTCCGTTTATGTTTAATTCCGTGTAATAAAAGGAGCGGAAACGGAAGTCTGATGTCATAACATCGTTTTCAACCAAATTAGGCCTACCTTGAATTGTCGTGCTGCAATCATCTAGATCTAGATATAGATCTAGAAATCTAGATGCTGGCCTCGCACATCAAGTTTGCCACAAGGTCAGCAAACAAAACGGGTAGAATTAACTTGCTATTATCATTCTGTTGCACTGATATTGTAAGGTACTCAAAATGTAGCCTTCGAAGTTGGATTCAAGCAACTTTCCTCTTCAGTCATTGTCGTGTAGTTACAAAAAAAAAGGTGGAGGTGGGGAGTGCAGAGGCAGAAGTCTGACGTCATAATTCTCGGAAGAAAAGGGGGTGTGGGAGCGGAAGAGGAAGTAGAGACGTCATAATTGATGGATCTATAGCCCCCTCCCTCCTCCCACCCGAGGGTTCCCGGGATATATAAGTAGGTTCTGTGCTCCCACCTGCAGGCGTGAAAGCCCGCCTTCGGTGGAATGTCTCTCATAGAATACTTTTCTTCCTGTTCCTGTCTTCTGTCCGGCTCTCTTTCCTCTCTTCTTCTATATATTTGATCAGCCTTTTTGACATGTAAACGTACCTTATTGTTTGGTACACTATAGCCGTGATCGTGCGGTTAAAGCTCTAACACAAACAAACACACAAATAAACCCTTCTATACCGCCACTGACCTTCATGAAGTATCGTCCCGTGGAATCCAGGCCCGGCAATGAATGTAACTACCACCTAGTCTGAGTTCGCTGACCTAGCTATGTTGTCTTTCTTGTCTCTTTCGTTCTATAGAATCCATCCATTCATCTCTTGATCTGTCCGCCTATTTATCTGCCTGACTGTTTGTCTGTCTGTCCCTTTGTCTATGCATCTGACTACCTTATGCGTCTGTATGTCCATCTAACCGCCTATTCGATTGTCAGGCTGTCTGTACGTCCGTCTGCCTTTTCCCCCTCTGCCTATATGTCTGCCGGTTTGTCTAAATGTATGTCTGTCTCTGTGTCTGCTTATCATTATGTCTGTCCGTTTGTCCATCGGTCTCCCCGTCCGTCTGTCTGTTCTTCTTGTCTGTCTGCCTGTATGTCTTTCTGTCTGTTCATCTGTCTGTTCATCTGTCTGTTCATCTATTTCGTTATCTGTCTGATGATGCCTTCCCTCAATTTTAGCGTCTACTATGATAATAGCAAGTATTAGCAGTCCGCTGATCTAGTTAAATATTATTTTGTTTTTCTCCTCTCTCTCTATCGTCGTATTGCTCGAGTAATTAGAGAGGTCGGGAGATAGAGAGCTAGACCATGAAATCAAATCATCCGCGCTGGAACAAGAGTAGTCATCGTTAGGTAAATAGCTCGGGCAGGCTGATGGAGAGATAACATTACAGACAAACACATGAATAAACAGGCAGATGAAACGATGACAGAATAGATAGGTTGATAGTTTATAGACCCCGCCTCCTGACCCTTCAGTTCTCACCCTGTCTTCCAATTGATATCGCTTTCCTTCTCCCTCTTTCGGTGTCTCTCGTCCTTTCTATCGTTCTTCCTATTTCTGCCTCCACCCCTTCTCTCTTTCTTTCTACCTGGTTCTCTTTCTTTCTTTCACTCTCCTCTTTCGATTTCTCTATCCTTGTCTTTGTATAGGCCCTTATATGTCTTTTGTTTAGTCTTTTTCGGTCTCTCTCCCTGTCTCTGTCTCTGTCTCGCTCTCTCATTCTCTCACTCGGTCCCTTCTTTCTTTGTGTCGATATACCATTCTATATCTCTCCTACTTCTTCTATTTTCCTCTCTCTAATCTTTTTTCGTTTGTCTCTCTAATTTTTTTCACCCTCTCTCTCTCACCCTCTCTCTGTCTCTCACCCCCCCCCTCTCTCTCTCTCTCTCTCTCGCTGTCCAAAATGATATTATAGCTGACAAATCGTTTGACCCTTAGAACCAGCAATGTCTATGCCTGTGAAGCACACCTGTCTGTGTGCACCTGGACTTTCGCTGAGACATAATTATGTCACTACCCTCAGTGACTGCAAACCTGGTTTTTAAAAAAAATAATTTACTTAATTCATTTTATTCATTGTGCAAATGGATTGTTAAAATCGATTGAATTGTAAAAGAATAAAAAATATCAGATCTGACAGTGGTAAAATTGCTCTTTTTCTCTTCTTTTTGTTTTATTCTTTCTTTCGTTTCTGCTGCCTTCTTTTCTTTTTCCCCTTCTCTTTTTCTTCCTTTTCTCTTTCTTTCTTTCAGTCATCTTCTGTTTTTCTTTCTTTCTGCCTTATCCTCTTCTCTTATCTTGCTCTTTCTCTCTTTCTATTTTTTGTCTTTTTCTCTCTTTTTCCTCTTTTTTTTTCGAAACGGAGTTAGACTAGCCATCCCTGAAAAAAAAATGGCAACAATGGGTGTGTTCCACTTATAATCACAGTCGATATCATGCTGACCGGCTGTCCTCTTGGACAAAGGGGGACGACTTCATCAATCAAAGTGGACACACATTCATAAGGCGATGACCAGTCAACGCGATTTTGGACTTTCGAATCCTAGAGAGCAGTGGACAGTCATGCGGTCATCCAAGGGGATTGGTCAGATCAAACTGATTCTGTGACTTGGATTGACCTTATATACATATGAAGTTGTGCTAGAAAGGCGGGGATTCCCGAGAGTGGTTGGTATGCTCAGAATTATCGGAGACAGAAAGAGAAATTATTTTAATATTGTATCAAAGTACATGTACATCTGTGTTACTGATTTATTCAGAGAGAGAGAGAGAGATAATGAAAGTGAGAGAGAAAGAGAGAGTGGAAGAAAATAGTAACAGAAGGCCAGCAGATAGATAGCTCTCGCCCCATTCCACTTTTATAAAACCAACATCAAAGGAAAAAGACATCAACACATCTCCCAACATCTCTGACTCCGTTAACAATTTCATGCGTTCCAGCGTCAGGAGCGACGAGAGAGAAAAAGAGAGATCGAGAGTGAGAGAAAGACGATGAGTTAGAGAGAGGTGGCTGTGCTATCGCTCAATCAGGCACGACCAGTCAACAGAGCCGCTCCCGGACCTCATATGTGTACTCAAAGCCGGTAACGAATGTGTACTCACCTAGCCGCCAGCATGCGCTTACTCAAAATCCCTACCCTCGAAGTGACTCCAAAGCCTGTTAGTTAGTTAGTCCGTCTCCCAGCCCGGGCTCAGGGTCATACACTATGACAGAACATCTGTTCCCTTGAAATCGTTGTCCTGAGAAAAGTGCGGTTTACCTTTGCGGTCTCTCTTTAGAAATACATAGTGAAGAAAATTTCCAGAGACTGAAATCATGCAGTAAGTTCTATTCAAATGTTGAGGGAAGTTATATCATTATAAATGACTTTGAATAGTTGAGGAAATATTTCAAGAATGATTTTCCACAAATTGAGAAATCGGTTTTTTCACCTTTTAGAGTGACTTTGTGTCATTGGCTCAATATTGATTCTGATAATGAACATGGGTGTAATGTGGTCCTAAGAAGAAAAACAGTATACCAACTGGCAAAAGTTAGCATAATTGGACATTGAATCGGACGTTTTCTTCAATTTCTGAGAAATCAAATAAAAATTACTTAGTGAGTTTGGGAAAACCACTCTTCAATTAAAAAAAGACGTTTTGGCACTTCCCTTCCTTGAGTTGGAATTTAACAGCGCACTTGTGCGATAACGGCGATATTGTGTGTAACAGATTGAATACGTTCACAAATTAACAAATATGTGTAGAAATTGATTATCAAAGGCTGTATGTAAATTCGGGGACAAAGATTGTGAAGGGAAGTTACCAAAAAAAGGAAATGATAAGAGGGGCAGGATAATTTGTCGTCTGGTTTTCTAAATCTGTCTCTCCATCCATCTATCCTTCCAACCATCTGTCCATCCAACCATCAATTCATGCATCCATCCATCCATCCATCCATCCATCCATCCATGGATTCCATCCATACATCCATCCACCACCCCTCTATCCATCCATCCATCCATCATTCCATCTATCCATCCATCCATCCATCAGTCCATCCATTTATACAGATATAGATATGGATGTAGATAGGTTGCAAAATTATAACATCTCGATTCTTCTCCAGACAGAAGTTTTCAAGAAAAGACAGGCCTTCTATCAGAGGACGTGGTATGGGATCTCGGCTGGTTATGAAACCAAATCCTTCTATTAATCTCCATCGATCGATCAGTGATTTTTAACCAAGTCATGCAACCTTGCCCGTTCTTCGATGAATTCATACATCATCGATCTGTCGAGAGGAAAGATGGCGGGTCTGTCCTCGAACTGTACTATAAATACAACAACGTCATCATACTTTTAGATCAGCCTGCTTTTTGGAACGAACTCTGGTCTGGAAATACATCAAATACTCGATCGGGTTTTTCTTTTCTTTTTTTTTTTCTCTTTTTTTTTGTGAGTACTTTGCAGCTTTTCATATTTACAAGGCTAGATTTCGCCATGCGCTGACTACTTCTCCATCGGCCTAACAAAAAAAAACCCTGCAATATGCTGTTTTTCTCCTTTTGTAGAAAATGTGACCTATCTGGTTTTTCCACTGGAGTTTTCATATAGTGTAGCCTGATCATCAGAACAGAGGCAAAGTAATGAAAAAAGTCAGATATCTCAAAACCTATATCTGATTACTTAGAACAGTTTGCTCATTCGCTCGCAAAAACAGCTATTCCTAAAATAAAGTCTCTCTTTTTTTCTATCTATCTATCTATCTATCTATCTATCTATCTATCTATCTATCTATCTATCTATCTATTTATCTATCTATCTATCTATCTATTTATCTATCTATTTATCTATCTATCTATCTATCTATCTATCTATCTATCTATCTTTGTGGGTATCTATGTGTCCCATCTATGCATTTGTCTGTTCATCAACTTGTTCAGTCTATGTCATTAAAGTTCTTCAAAGAGTTTTCATCTTCCTATATTATTTATAGTTATATATTTGGCAAGAGAGTAATAATATGTGATTTAATCTACCTAAAACTGAAGCAAACTCAGCTACTGACATAAGGACGCTAAGACGAGAAGGACCACCAATATCACAGACAGAGACTGACCACTTACCCTGTGCCAGGACTGAGCCGATGACCAACAGGCCGACAGTAAGAAACAGACCCAGTGGTGTCATTGTGCACAGAGACAGAGTGCCAGCTACACGCCTGTTTTACAGCGATGGTCATAGACTGAACAAACAGTGGCTTTATTTTAAGGTTCGAACTTCAAAACCAAATCGGAACAAGGACTTTGTGTATGTGCTCTTATCTCGTAAGAATGATCAGACTTAAATCATGTTTAGAACAATGGAGTAAAGGAGGGGGGGATGAGAGCAGGGATCAGGGAGCCGATGGTTAAATAGTAGAGAAGGAGGGGTAATCATTGTAATAGGCCATGAGAGAAAAGTGTATTTATTACTCATGCCACAATAAAATTATCTGGCCAAGAAACGTTCGTGTGACACATTTTTTTCAGTCTTTCTATTGTCTTTATAGTCCTAAAAAAGAATGACAAAAGAGATACATTGTATGTGTGACTGAATACTGACTGTACGTAGATCATCACAGCAGACTTTGGAAATGTCGGTGTTTCTGCGTTCTTTTCTTTATCATTTCTTTTCCCTAACACAGGATTTTGATCATTACAAACATATGCTAGTTTTCAACAGCAACAAAACATGATCTCGACGAATTATCTCGATAGATAATTCATATCTGCCAGCAAGTAGTGTCGTAATTATATTGTCCGTCCTTCACATGTTAGGACTCAGCTCCATTTGTATTGTCCTCTCTCTCTCTCTCTCTCTCTCTCTCTCTCTCTCTCTCTCCTTCTGATAGTCTGATGACATTGTAAGTCAAATTCTCTGGAACGTCTTATTTGTTCACCATCAATATATTTTCTATTACCCCAGTGTGTGTGTCCACAGTACTGCCTTGTTCATACATTGCTATGGTTCTGAGAGATCCAGGGGAATTTTTTTTAACTTATATTTTTATTTTTCTATCATAAACTACCCTAGCAGTAAGAAAAACAACAATCACAATAACAACAACAGCAACAACAACGAAAGCAATAACAGGAACAGTAACAACCCATTAACAGGACATTGTATTCCTACTATCAAAATTAGATGACTTTTAGAAATAAAAATAAGGGCATAAACCACAAGTTCTGGGATATCAAGCAAAACTTCCAATGTCGGAGACAATAGTATAAAAATCTTCTCAATGCACTGGCAAAGTGTGTGATTAATGCTGTATTGGTCCAAGATTTGAAGAAAATGATACGACCTCCTTGAGTCATCATATCAGTGTGTTGAATTATCTACCAGCGTGTGTCACTAATGTCCTCCAGAACTCTCACTGATGATGATATGCCATGCTTGCTTGAAATACAACTGATTATGCCCTCAATCTTCATCAACATCATCAACATCATTTTAGAAACATGGCTACATTTAAGTCGGACTGTCTACCGCAGGGATATCTAAACTTTGTTTAAAGAGAGCCAGATTTGGTGAGGTGATTTGGGGAGACATCACGGTGAAGGATTGCACCCAGCGAAATGAAATAAGGAAGAAAAACAACATCATTTCCATGGCAGCACTGAATTATATCTGTTTTCGACATGAGGACGTTATCCATCTGTTGCTGTTGTTGCTGTTGTTGTTGTTGTTGTTGCTGCTGCTGCCGCTGTTGTTGTTGTTGTTGTTGTTGTTGTTGTTGTTGTTGTTGTTGTTGTTGTTGTTGTTGTTGTTGTTGTTGTT
>JBCEWB010163092.1:0-10402 GCA_039654565.1 Peronia peronii | reverse complement strand
CTATCTATCTATCTATCTATCTATCTATCTGTCTATCTATCTATCTATCTATCTATCTATCTATCTATCTATCTAGCATCTAGCTTAGCTAGCCTATCCGCCCGTCCGTCCGATTGTCTGTCTGTATGTCTGTCTGTCTGAATGTGTATTTGTCTATTACTTTTCAACTATTCCATTTTGTTTTCGCCCCCATTTGGATCGCACTAAGACAAGAAAGGGCTTTTGTGAATTGACTAGAGATGAACTGCCATGTTCAACTCATTCAAAGATCCGTTTTGAATACATTATCATAGCACAAAGACTACCCGGTTCCTTTATACCGCGGCGCTCGAAGAGTGTGATGACAGCAGAAAATCGGTCGTAAGTCTTGATCTTACATTTAGACCAACAGAGAGACCCACGGCCTTTGTGGGAGATTTAAAAAAAAAAATATATATATATATATATATATATATATATGCCAGACCGATACTGTCATGTGAGTGAAAGTGTATGGCAAGCGTGCACGCTTCGAGGTTGGTATTCTGGATGATTAAACTAAACGCTACTCAAAGAAAGCTTGGAATGATTTCCGAGCGGAAATGCAAGAACAATGTAACATAATGCGTTATTCTATGGAACGCACAATTCGGATCAAACACTCTGGCAAATTTGCTACTCAATTAACTTATTATCGCCTTTTTAGAATAACGTCAAAAATAATCAGCTTTATACAGATTTATGTGAGTAAACCACACATCTTTATACAACAAGCTTGTGCTACGTGAAAAAAAGGGAAGAAAAAGAAAAAGAAAAAAAAAGAGATGATAGAACTAAGCTGGTGAGCTATATGAAGTTAGGTGACACTCAATAAATGTTCTTATAAGACCTTTAGGGACACGTCCAATATTCGTGAAATTTTTATAATAGCCCAAGTGGTAAAACTGGAAGAGAAATGTGACGTGAACGCGCTCAAGTCGTTAATTGATATCGCCCGGCTCGACAAAGAACACGCTTTACCATGGTAGGCTATATGAATGTTTGTTTTTATGGTCGATCGTAATCGACGTGACAAAAGCTTCCTTTATCGTAACCGATCAATCAGCTTTGACACCATGACCGTGGTGACTGGTTACCATGACCAATCCGGCCACAATGGTTATGGTGATGATAGCATAAAAGGTATGCAAAAAAATTTACTAAAAAAATTTATTTAATCCAATCAGACCTTGGACCTTGGCTAGGGCTGCTCAGCCGGGAAGGTGAGACCCATTTCTCGAGTCGCTCTCTAGAGGATCGATTCGATAGAACAAAGCGAAGGATATTCTGAGTTTTTACGGCACGTTGGTCTGTACGGCAAATTATAACACCACTACGATAACCACATAACTTGATAGGCATGGGGCGATCCCCACGGGACGCCGCGTATTTACTTACGTAAAACCGTCTTTTTAGTTTTGCTGTAGCGTGTAATATTTGATTATCCAAATTTATATATGAGACGCGATACGATGAAATCAGGCGCTCGTCAAACTTAGGCGACCGGAGAAATCACATATTTTTTAACAGTAAATGAATTTTTAACGCAAGTTTCTTTTCTTCACAGAATCCTTCTATATCAATTCAAAAAGCATTTGAGGTTAAATTTGCTGAAATAGGTTGAGTAAAAGCCCAGAAATTGTAATTTACTGGCATGGCCTAACAAGGATTAATAAGGATCAACAAAAATGATTGGCTGTAGCAACAGGTCACCTCTGTCGTCTTTGATTGCCAATATCTCTACTTCAACTTAAGGTGGAACAAACATTTTTTTTAATTCACAAAAAGAACAAGGAATAATCTCCACAGTGCTACCAATAGCTTTATATGCTCAAAATTTGACGAGAGCCTGATTTCATCATGTCGCACCTCATATACACATTTTGATATGCCTTTCATAACTTGTAATACGCATCGTCCGTACATCGTTGTATTTGATATATAGATATATATACTGACCAATTTTTTAACGTGTAAACGTATTCACTGCATTAGGCACAGTACAGCTGTAGTCCAGCTGATGTGCCGTTAAATCCCAACACAATCAAACAAAGAAACATGTATGCAGTAGAATATCGCAGGCAGGATAGAGCCCCAGCATAAAAATAATACATACCAGTATTACAGATGCATATGCTTTTTTCAATCCTTCAATCCAGTCTACTATTTGGGATGCTGCACGACATAGTTTATTTATCATAATTGATACATTGGTTACCATCTCATGAAGCAGCAATCGTTAATTACATAAAAGGGGGTGAGATCAAAATGAGTTTGAGTTTAGTTGTTGTTGTTGTTGTTGTTGTTGTTGTTGTTGTTGTTGTTGTTGTTGTTAGTGTTGTTTCAAGTAAGTTTGGATAAGTTTGAGTCCTTACATTCACAGATGAGGGCCTAAAATGACTACCTACCAGTTCATCAGAATGGAATTGAACTGCCAATACCCCTCTTCATAAGAATATAATTCTCTCTTTATGTATTCCAAAGATGGCTTCAGATAAAAAAAAATAAAAGCCAAAATTGCACGTACACCCTTTCGTGAGATGGGCGCCATTTGTGATTAAAACTGGCCATTTTCTGTCATAACAGCCTTAGTTTTATTGAGGAAGCTCTACTTCCTTTTAACTGGTTATCCATCTTTTACTAGCAAATTGTGCATATTCTGTGCTGAGCTAAAAGCATTTACCATATCAATAGGCCCGTATTGACGTTAATAAGCATGCTTTCCACTGGATCGAGAGAACCATAGTGTCCTGTTCAAACGGTGTGAAATAGTCGGTAGTGTAAATTTCACGCTTAAAGGAGCAAATATTTAAATGCAACTTGCGTTTTAAAATAATATGGGCAATTTCATAAAATGTGAAACCTATGGTAAAAAATGAAATTTGGACTGTTGTCAACAAAATGAGTTTTGTGCCAAACTTACTATAGTTTCAGAAACTAAAAATGCTTAGTGTATCATGTATGGTTCGAAAAGTACACCGCAATACCTGGGACTACACTTCCTGTGAAAAATTAATTTTTTGTAGTTTTTTGCACACTTATAATTGTATGTTTTTCACTTGATCTTTAAACTATAAAGTATTCATACAGTGCCATTGAAAAAATGAAGAGAGATAGCTACAGGTCTGGGTGATCAATGAATATCAATGCTTCAGTCAATGTAGATCTGGCATAGGCTGGGATGGTCACTTCACGGACCAACGTTTCACAAAATTGTCATGTAACGTCCGTTACGTTTTTTCTTTAAAGTTAAGTTTTCTCGAAAAGTTATAAGGATAATAACTTGTATTTTTATATTTTTTTTTTGCATACTCATCAGTGTGATACGCTTAGGAAAGAATTCACTCACTAAAGTCAACTGACCTTGGATTTCTAGCGTAACGGATGTTACATTCAATCTTTGCGCCTCCACAATCAAGGCTTATTATTTCGTTTTGTTTCAACAAAATTTGATGTTAGTGTATTTTTAATTTTTTTTTTCACCATGCATCTCATGGATAATTAAAGTGAGCTCCTTTTGTTTTTGGTGCACATGCTCAGTTTTGGGCAGCTGTTACAGTCTTTTGAACCCAGTTCCCAGTGAAGTCAGACACAGACATTGCACTGTCATGTAAGTACGTAAAAAAAATATTCATGTTTATGTATTATTAGCTGATAGAGAGAAACTCAGACAAGATACCATTCAGATCAGAGTTTTGAAAATGAATAAATAAATGTTGATGAAGTAGACTCAGAATTTTATGAAACTATTTCACGTAGTTCATTTCATATGAGAACAGTCTCACAAAGTAAAAACTTGTCGTAAGCCATTAGTACTGTTTTCCAGTATCCTTGAAGAATGTCAGCTCATGTCACAAATTCATTTAAACATATACATTGAGTGAATGAAAGATAGTGAGATGGAGAGAGGGGGAGAGGCGGGTAGTCACAGTTGCCAAAAGTGTGTTCTGCATCAATGTCTATTTGCAGAGACAAATCAGATATGACTCCTGTATCAGCAGCAGATTATTTGAGAAACATGAGAGAGCATAGGAAATGAGAAGATGCCCCAAAACATTTTGGTATGCATCAAGCCGATGCCGAGAGACGTCTGGGCATAGGAAAAGCTGACCCAAGAGTAGCTGGATCAGCACAGGAAACAAGTGCGAGATCGTGTGTCAAAGAATAGATTAAAGAAAAAAAACTTGACTGCTGCATTACCATTGGCAATAACTTCACATGTTTTACACAAAGCTCTCAAATAAGTTAACTGTGCTGTTTCTTAAAGTCCATGCAAAGCAAAGCTTGGTAGAGACAAATCGCTGGTTTCAAGATGATTATTCACACAGCCGAAAGTATGTTCAAAAACACTGAACCTGAGAAGGATTTGGATAAATATATGTCTGACTTTTATTGTCTTATAACAAGTCGTCTTCCCTTGGGAAAAAAGTGGACAAGTGCATTATGGTCTTTTTTTATGGTTTTCTTTTATTTTTAATTTTATGCTGTTTTGGCATTTAATAGTCAATAATGGCTGCCATCATATTGGTAGCCTCCAAAAAAACCTGTTTCTGTGCGCAGATTTCTCTTTCTTTTTAATTGCAAATAAATGAAAGTCCGAAACCATACAATTTAGTTTTAAGAAGTGACTCTTGAAAATTTAACTTAAGGCCAAACTGATTTGATTAAATATGACCAAAAACAAATTCTGAAGGTAACGTCCGTTACGCTGGAAGTGCCCGATAAATAAAAGTTCAAATCCGTGTAATTTTAGTTAAAAAGTGTTTGTTGAGGTTGCTTGTTTTCCTAGACATTACAATTTTCTTTTTAAACTATTTCTATAATGTTTCTGGACAAATGGACAAAAATGTAACGTCCGTTATACACGTTTTTCTTCACAACTTTTAATCTAATGAAAATATTTTCAAGCCGTTTTTCTGTTTCATGATCTTGATTTATTCTTCTATGAGCTCAATAAACTTATAATTGAATCATGTAATAAACTTCACAGCATTTTTTGTTTCTTTAAGGTTACGGTCCGTTACGCTGCTGATTTCTCCTTTATGGATTGCAATAGAGGTAATAATATTTTACCTCTGTCGAAACAGTGGAAAGACGTATATAGAACATAACGTAAAGTGTAGAAACAAATGGATGGATAACCAATAAAATAAGTAGGTAATTCAAAATTTAACTTAAGGACAAACGGATCTGATTAAATATGACAAAGAAATTCTCTAAATGTAACGTCCATTACATTGGCATTGCCCTATGCATTTTTATTTAAAAAAACACACACATACACCACACACACACACATACACACATATACATAAACATTATTGTATTTTTAAACAAGAAAACAAAACAAAAATAAAGATGTTTACCCCGCTATCCTAGTACACAGAGGACAAATAAAACTCATGTCCTGCCTTTAAACAGCATCAACGGTGAGCAAGACCACATGGCACTATGATAAATTGAAGGCTCGTATTTATCGGCTGATCACAACAGCCGATCACATTAAAAAAGAAAATTTAAAATTTTATAACATTTCAGACAAATTTAAAACGATGAATCCTTGATGTGTATTAGAACAAATATGTGATAATGGTCCTAATTTCATGCTTACTGGAGCAATTATTAAAATGCATTCTGGGTTTAAAAATATGCATCCATACTTAACACACACACACACACGCGCGCAGACACATATATTTATGCAATACAACACAGACACACTTATACACATACAAACACCCATGCACACCTAAATAATTTATATACTTATTTATACACACACAGACATTACATACACAGCACACACACACACATACACACACATACATACTAAGAGGACAAAAAATTAAGATGTGTCAACCTTTTACATAATATTGCTCAATATCTATAGAGCAGTACAACGACGTCGTCCAAATGCATACGCTTTAGCACTCAACGCTGGTTACACTGTGGTGGACTGAAACTATTACACTCCGCATTGAATATAGCCTGATACTCATACTGACGCTTACAAGAGAACTAGGAATCGTTCAAACATGCAGTTTTCACCAAATGTGTCGGGAACAATATACAATGTTCGTCAATATTTTTCTCTTAATTTCACTGATGTATTCCTAGAACTGCAAATTTTGTGTTAAGCTATCTTTTGCCATACCTATAGTAAGTATCTTTTCATTCTTTCCGATAATGGATGTGATGAGCAAAGGCCTGCATGCAATCATAGTACATAAAATTGTTAAAATAACTTGGCCTTTTTTGTAAGAAAAATAATATAAAGAACTGAAATGTGATATCAAGTTGACGTTGAGTGCTTAGGATGCTTAGCATCCTCCAGTGTTTTGAGCATTAAAACACGAAGGTCTGTATGTCTAAATGAAATGAAAAATCTGAGGGTAGCAACAACAGCATGAGGAGGACATCATGTTAATGTAAAACATATTAAATAAGAATAACAAGACAAAGGTGAAATTTTATTTCTACCCAGGTGGTCATCCAATTTTCTTCAGATTAAAGAGCTTTTGCGGGGATAAGGAAGTGAACGGACACAAAGACAGGGGTACACAATATGAGCTGCTCTCTCACACACCATAGGCTTCCTTTAATCTTTGAAAGTAGCTAAAAGGAAACATCTTTACTGCTTTAAGTTTTATAATTGCCTGATAGGACTGCTACATCATTAAAAATAAATATAAAATCTGCTTCAATCCTCAGTGATTACAGATAATAATCGTACAACAAAAAAAAAAAACTTGTCCCGTATGGGTAAATTGATGGCCGGCGACATTTTTTTTTCTCATCCCACGAGGTACTATCACCCTGTAAGATGAAATTTGGTGATTCGAAGAGACCTTGCGACTTAAATTTACTTTATTTTTAGCATTTATCTCATCTGTTCGAAGCCGTTGATGCACAAAGGTGAGTTGATTTGTATATGTGTATATGTATGTGTGTGTGTGTGTTTTGTTTTTGTTTATTAATCAGGTCGGATTTTAATAAGCCTTTCAATCCCCTATGACGGGGATTATCTTGGCTGTTATTGGTAATCATGTCAGGCCGCGGTAAAGTTGATAGCTCTCCATGTGTGTCCATAAACTCACATACCCACATGCCGCGAAGGACACCTGTAAAACAAATGCCAAAAGGGTAAAAGTGGACACATGGCCTTTATTGTTTTATTTTTAATGTTTTATGTTGTCCCCCTTCCCCTGGATCAGAGCTTGGGAATGATAATATATAGATAAATTAAATTATTATAATTAAATATGGATATAATTAGATAGGGCCTGTGACCACGCGGGGAGCGTCCGGAGGCGAAGTGGCTTTTCACCCCACCGCCGTGTACTTCATGGCACAGGCACACACACATTCTTTCTCACTATCATCCGGCGACTTATTGGGTCTTACTCTGGGTTCCACCCCTGCCCAATCATGACTAGTCATGTTCGCACATGCAGGCTCAGGTGGAAAACACAGCTTGTCTTCCCCCTAGGTGGGCTTCCGTGTGGTCTTACGGGTGATCCGGCCCCTCCCACTCTCACTCGTTGATTAATTCGTGATGAAAACCATATTTATAGACAATCATTTTAATGACTGATGATACTTTCTCTGGCTACGTGACATTCCCATTTGGCGGATTCCACAGAGCAGATATGGCCATTTACTGTTTCAGGGGAAACAAGGTCAAAAATTCAAAATTGCTCTAGGAGTCATGTAGGGTATTATTTTAAAGAGCATCCAAAGCCCTTCAAGAAAATATACAGTTTTTACGCTACAGATTCTCCGTTGGTAAGAGGCAAAAGAGTTACCACCAATAAACTGTCGACGACAGTCAGTTTTCAGCCTCCAAAGACATAATTAAAACATTGTATATCTAATAACTAATTTAAATCATAGGTAGTAAGCAAAAACAACACCAAGTATAAATATTTTAAAATATTTAATTCTTTAAAAAAATACTTTATTTCATTTTTTTAATTTTGTATTTCATTTCATTTCATTTCTTTCTTTCTTTCTTTCTTTCTTTCTCTCCTTCTTTATTTATTTATTTATTTATTTACCTTTTTATTTATTTATTTATTTTTGGTGCCAATATTTATGATAAGCATTTTTAAAACAGAACATGGGGTTTGGCATTCATCTGGTTGGAGGGAGGGGAGGAGGAGGGGGTGAACATTCCTCCAGTGATAATTTTCTGGTGTGTCGCGAAGCATTTGCCAGATTCTGTGCCCCTTTATATATGTTCCAGCTGATTGCCGGACATGGCAAGTAATAAAAAAAAAACCCGTCTGTCTCAGTTTATCAGGTGCCACCATAAGGTGAAATATGAATTCTTACAGATATAATCACTTCACTATGTGTTGGTTGTCCATCGGATCCGATGATGACGTTTGCATTCTGCAACTCATCGATGCATGAGAAGGTGGCTCTGCAGTCCTAGCCTGGAGGCGCAGAGTCTGAAACAGTGAGTGCACTGGAAGTCCGTTGTTGTGATCACTGCTGATGTAGCTCTGTGTCGCTTTTCTCTAGCAGCAGTGAGCTTCTGGCGTCGTGCTTCTTCGTAGCAGCAGCTTTGTGGATTGAGGCTCTCCATTCTGGTCTGTCCATAGCACGCTCCTCCAGTTCCCTCGGCTTGACATGACACCACTGGATGTTTGCTTTCACAGTGTCATTGTATCGCAGCTTTGGACGGCCTTGGTTTCTCTTGCCGAGCTGGAGCTTACCATACATCAGGCCTCTTGGCATCCTAAACTCCTCCATTCGGATGATATGCCCCACCCATCGAAGTTGCAGGTGATGAGTTGCAAAATGGACCTGTGCGTGAAGGCTTTATAGTGAGAAGACCGTTGCACCACTCTCTCTGCCTGGGGAGTCTTGATCCAGTGGTACGGGGAACCGTTACGATAGGAGACTGCCAGGCTGCAGTGAATGACCAGGACTTCTGTTGGTGTCACCTCCAGCTCTAGGCGCTCCACGACACTTGCTACCACCGCCTTCACAAAAGTTGGATCTCAGGTGATCTCTTCTGCTCATTCCACCGGAGTCAGTCTTCGCATACAGTAGGGCTGACACGGCCCAAGCCTAATTCACTGAGGGTTTCAGACCCGTCAGCTACCTTCACCTGGTTCAGCCGGCTCGCCAAAGCCGTTGTCCGCGGGGTGGCCGCTGTTGCATGCGACAGCTTCGAGGAGCCACAGGTGAAAGTTGAGTGCCTGGTGGGGACCAGTGGTAGACGAGCTGCCCTGAAAAGGACATGGCGTGTCCCCCTGCCAAAGGTACTACCTCTCCCTGACACTTCTCCCGAACCACTTCACTATAACACTATTATAAATCATTAAATGTGTTGCTTTAAAATGAATATTATTTGTCCACAAAAAAAGAAAAAAAAAGAACAAGAAAACATATCCGGTTAGACAAACTTTAAATGTCGAGATCACTTTATCAGAGTTTCTAAGATTGAACAGAGTTCCAGCTGATTCGTCTTGAATAGACTGTTGACATTTATAGCCTCAATGATTTCAATTATTGAAACATGGGCGAATAGAAGTCTTCACCTACCTTTACATACCAGAAGCTTTCTCCAGCCTCTCTTTTCTTCTTGGTGGGCTTCATCCGTACGAGCTGGTTCCATTCGCCAACGGTAGGGCACTTAATGGAATAAATAATAGCAATAAATTAACAAAGTAAAGTCATGTGGCTTAGTAAATTCTTAGTAGTGTACATGAACAAAAATTATAAATAGTTCTAAACTTGTTAATCTTTTGATTAACATACTTTGTGAATGTAGATGCCACTTGCACTTCATGGTTTGAAGTTTCTTTGTGGATGTCTCTTCCCTTCCAGAGAGGCACTGAAGAAACAAAATATAAAAGAATGTACTAGCTGAGGTCTTAGCCTACAAATATATATCATATTCACACATATATACAGATATATACCGTATATGTATATATAAGACCTATGCATATTTGTCGTTAATTTTTCTTTTAAGGATTAATTCAAGTAACAAGATATAGTACCTGGAGGTTTATATATATATTATATATATAGATATATATACACATATATAAATAGACTTATAATAAATATATGACGTTAATTTTTCTTTTTTTTAATTTTAAACGAAATTAAGAGTTAACTCAGGCAACAAGATACCCAGACCCAGAAATATTTTTTTTCTAGATCTAGTCGAAATCTAATATTAGAATCCGACGCCCTTACAGACCTAAGAATCAGTTTTATTCCTAAAAATAAAAACACTTGTGTTTTCATCAGAGACTCTGTAAAGCAGAGACGGGAAACTACCCCAAGCGAAGTGAAATTGGGTGACGCCCCCTGGTTACAAATCTCAGGGCGGTAAACAACTCAGTCTAGCGGCGGTATATTT
>JBCEWB010163081.1:0-10402 GCA_039654565.1 Peronia peronii | reverse complement strand
TAATTGTCTATCTATCTATCTATCTATCTATCTATCTATCTATCTATCTATCTATCTATCTATCTATCTATCTATCTGTTGGTCTATCTGTTGGTCTATCTGTCTGCCTGTCTGTCTCTCTGTCTGCCTGTGTATCTGACTGCCAAGCTATTTATAAAACAACAGCACTGTCAAAAAAATTCATATTAGTTCAAGCTTATTGGACTGTCTGTACAACCGTAATGTAACACTCCACTTCCTCAACGTTACTTTACAGACTCACCACCCGTGCACGGCAGTTACCACATCTAAGTTCCCACCGTATCGTTAGCCCTGACAACGGAGCAGGTCTCAGACCCTTCCTTATAGATTGCTATTACTATCATCATTATAATCGTTCGGCTGTTTCTTTCATCTTCCCTGACGATCTTATCGTTAACTATTCAATTCATAAACTCTGCCCTACCGTAACCCTCGCCATTCTGTGAACCACAAAAGACCTCTATTTCCTGAGTTCAGACTTCGATGACATGAGAAATAACTACACCCAACTTATCAACAAATCTAAAAAGCCTTAATCTCCTACTTCATATAAGTACAGAAACTCACTCCTCCGTGACCGTTGAAAAAAAAAATGTCGACAACTATAATATCATGAATTTATCTTTATGTTTACTGTTATTATTAAAATTAGATATGCCGATGATAGTGTATTATGACAACTTTTTGTGGACATTGTTAATATTATATTATGAGATTTTTTTCCCAGCTTAATTATCATGTATCCTAGTGGCAAATAGAAGTATGTAGCAGATTAGAAGTAATCACAATGTCTCCGTTCTGAAGACAATAATTCTCTCTGTAAGCGATACCTCGCACATTTCTCTCATCTTCCTAGCTAGATTGTTACCTGTTACTTGATACCGTAAAAGATCACAAAACTTACTGTGACTCATACAGTTCGCAGTAAGCCAGGCCTACATAATGAAAGAGGGCCTTGGATTAGTGAATTGGGTAGAACTTTTGAAGCATCAGTAACTATCTATTTCGGCAATTACTCGTATAGTCCTGGGCTAATCTCGTAACTGAAGATGATTTCAGCTTCCCCGTGTTTACAGAAAGCCCAGGTTATTAAAAAATATTGCTCCCACCTCTATGAGAGATTGTTTTTCTTGAGTTCATCCATTGGTAATCATCCGTTTTGCTACAGCACAAAAACTTTAAAAGTTTTGAAAAATGCGTTAAATTATAACGAGTTTGTAGATGATCAAAATGGATACATAAAGGAATGAGTTGTAAAGTTTTGTTCATCTATGGGCAAGAAACTGGTGTTGAGTTTCGTCACAAAATTTATACTGTCGTCCGAAATTGCTCTGTGAATTCATTGGTACAATCTCTTGTAAATTCTCTCACCAGTTCTTGAGTTCATCCATTGGCGTCCAAATGCCATCAAATGATATTATTCTTAACGCTTTTTCGTTTATGGAATAAAACCTATAGAAATAGGTGCCCAGTGCCGCTGAATACTAAATAGCAGAAAACGAGACAACAGGAAAGGCAGAGAAAACCCCTCTTGATTTTGTCAATATTGAACTCCTTGAGATCAGACCAAAGTCTGGGGTAGGACTGAGTATCATTTGTCAGGCCATTCAAGTTAAGACTGCTAGTTCCCAGTAGTGTCTGCCTGCGGGAAGATCTGCCTGTCACATAGCGGGGTATTGGTGTGTGTGGGCAGAAGTTGTGCTTTGTCTGCTGTTTGTCTGTTTGTGTGCCTTTCTGTCTGTCTGTCTGTCTGTCCGTCCGTCTGAGTGACTGTCTGTCTGTGTGCTTGCCCGTCTGTGTGTCTGTCCGTCAGTCTGCCCGTCAGTCTGCCCGTCTGTCTGTCTGTCTGCCCGTCTGTCTGTCTGTCTGTCTCATAGTTTCTCTATCCATCTCTCTTGCAGTCTGCTTGTCGATTTTTCTGTCTGTATGTCTGTGAAACTGCTTACAAACCGAATATAAAGCCAGCAGATACGGTCTGTAGCTAATATAGTTTGCTGGAATGAAGATCTTGTGGTTTACTGATCATGTTTTTCGTCTTAACCTTATGGAAAGACAACTGGAGATCAATGTGTATGAGACAATGTCCAGTGAATTCTCAGATTGGTTCACTGACCTTCATGTCCAGAATTGTCCATCTGTTGGTCAGTCCCATCACAAAAACGTGTTTGTCCTGGCGTATTTATGAATGAGATTAAAACACTTCATGCATCTTGATATCAATAGGCCCATGTTATTTGATACATTTTTTTTTCTGTTTTTATTGTTAGGCCTTATCGCTGATATGGGCCTTATATCTGTATGTTCTATAGCAAGCTCCTGGTCCCATGCAGCCGTCATTGCTATACCGTTCCAAACCGACTAGTCTTTTTTAACAACGAAGTTACTGATTTGAAAGAAGCGAAAAAAACAATCGAAAAAAGTGGCGATAGCAACATAGAACAGTAGTCGGCTCAACCGAGAGTAAAGTTGGTACCGCCCCTCACTCAGAACTCCAGATTTTAACAGTTTGTGATACTTCAATTTCATTTGTTGATGTTTCTCTTCTTTACGCGAAACCGGGCGTAGAAAATCTCCGCCATTGGGCTGGTCCGTTTCTTAAATATCAGGCAGACTCTACAGGACCTGCTGTATTGGTCGAGCAGGGATAAGCCGACAGTCTATTGTTCCTTGTTATTCTCAACGCGATGATGAAGATCCTTTTGGATTTAACGGGCTGTCCCTCGCGAGATCCTCGCGTCCTACTTGAATGACATCATTGTCCAAACTTAGACATGCTCAAACGTCACGTTGATTTGCGATTGCTGTGTTTATCTCTGTAGATTCAAAGTGATTTCCAAAGACAGCATTCGCCCTTGCTTCGAGCTGTTTCCACGTGATAATTGTTTCGTTGCTAGGAACTGCAGAAGAAAAGAAAACTGTTTTGAGTCCCTATAGATAAAAATTGAATGAATGAGTGTTCCCAGTGGAATTTTGTAGAAATTTCTTGGAGACAAGGCAGGTCCATTCAATTGTTATTAGAATGATAAAGGACCACACAGCCGCAACTTAATGAATACCGATATTTTGTTAATGCCTTACGTAGTTGTAAATATTGATATTGTAACGAATGTCATTGAATTTGTTTAGGTCTCAGTGTGATAGCCCCGTTCTAGGCCAAAATAAATGCTTTTTCTAAATGCCGATTTTGGTAAAAGGACAGAGAGGAGAAAGATTGTCATTTACTTACAAATGATTTGGTTGAATGGCTTTCAGATATTATTTCATGTCAGGGAATTTTCTCCCTTCTGTTACTCCTTTGTCCTATCCATATCCCTTCCTTTGTTTCCTGTATCGATAAATCTAGGACCTATATACTGAACTCTGAATGAATGCAATAGATTGGCTTATTAAGTATTATTGCGGGGAGAGGATACAGCCTGTGTGATTATTATAGGTTCATTTTCTTTCTCATTGGCACAGCTTCTCGGTGATTAGCTCCCCTACTCCAATCATAGTTGTCTTCCGTGGCGAGGATTTCAGAGTTCGTAGATCTAATACGATGTTGGCAGGTTCTACCATTTGAACGGTATATTTTGAAATCAACGAACACCAGTGCTGGGGTGAACGTTTGTGGACTTTTGTGTAGTTGGGACCACCGTGGGAGAGAATTTAAGTAGTTAGGATTTATCAGGGCTGGAATCTGTTGGCGTTGAACTGCCGACATACAAGGCGATAATCTGTTGTAATGAAATGTCAAATATACGGGTGCTTCATTGAATGGCTTGTGTGCATTTGAGATAAGGAAGGGAAGGGGGAGGGGGGGAGGGAAGGCTATAGAGGAATAAGAACCCCAATACTGAACAGGGTTATCGATTTTAGGGGGGGGGGGGAGGTAAGAGACAGGAGGAAGAAGGAGCTGTAGGTTTGAGTTGGACACCAGCTGTGTTGATTGACCCATTTGAGGCCGCTGTCAACAGTCTCAGGGTTAAGTTCAAACACCCAGCTTGGCCGGGGAGCCCGTAATATACGCTAACAGAGTCGAGATATACCCTCAGATATGATGTTTATCTGCACGCGGGCCAGCGGGGGGCTGCCTGGCTCGGTGTAGATATCCGAGCTGGTAAGAGGGCGATAATCGTTGGCGTTGTCGAGGTTGTCCACCCCCAGGCTCTCCAACGGAAGCGACGCCATATTTACGAATTGACACTCCGGGCCTGATTGGTCGTGTCAACATATTGTGCACGTGCTGTCGAAATCAGACACTGAGCTCGAGCCAGATAATTCAGCTGGGTAAAATATAAAATCTAATAGAGTATGTGTGGTGCCAACAAATGTGTCATAATTATGTGTGCGAGATGGTCGTGTAAATATATATGTGCGTGTAGTTGCTTCTGTCATCGAGTTTCCTGAAATATTGCGTCAAAAGACAGGGATACATGATACATGTCGTTTCTTCTGGTGGTTTATAAGTTATAATGTAGACATTTTGCATCAATCTTGGGAAGGCTTTTCCTACTTTCTGTAACAGCTCCCTCGCATATCAACCGCTTGGAGAACGACACGTCTAACGCCTAGTATACACCAAGCATTTTGCGTGACTGGCAACCGTTTTCAGGAGAGAAGAGCCAGAGTGTCTGTTTCAGGGACCGGGGAAATAACAGTGGCCGCGTCGTTATAAACACACATGGATCGACAAACACATGGAATTGAGTGGGAGAGGGGATCTGTATTGAGATTTATGGAGATCGTTAACGGATTCGCTGAAGTGGAAAGCAGTGTGTTTCTCAGGTGGCACGGGATTTATGTGGAACTTTTCCCTTTTAAAGTCACCTTTTGAATTTTGGTGCATTTGAACAGTGAGCGGTATAGTGTGAGAGATTGGTGATATGCAGTGTTTCTAATCGTTTAGTGTGATAATTGAGAAATAATCTGACTGCACACATCTATAAGACTTACCGATACTTTTCTTTCTGATTTTTATTGAAGAAATACACAGATTTTGACAATGTAACTCGAGGCAGAAAAAGTTCATCATTTCTCCCATTCTGTCGGCTTTGGCTGAGTGGGCCTCTTGGCCTGTACAACAGAATGTAAGATCACCACCAAAAGATATAACTTGGTGGACATGTGGCGATCCTCACAGGAAGCCACAGGTTTACTTATATCCCTTCTTTCTTTTAACCGTCCTTTTATAATCGTTAATATATTGTCCATACAGTGTTATGCTCTATATATACTTGATTCGCCTTTTTGACGTGTAAACGTATCTTACCGTGTTTGGCACAATATTGCCATGATCGCGCTGATATGCCGTTAAATCCCAACACAAGCAAAATATAGGAACAGCACAATGACATTGTGGATTAATGAGTGATTTCGTAATTGTCCTTGCTTAATTGACAGGCCTAATTAAGCTCCAGTTGGAACACGTTTACTTAACAGTTTAAGAAAGAAAGAGATGACTGCATCAGCTTGATGAACCTTAAGACGTCAATTTCTGACGACTGAAGAAACATTACAACAGTTGTTAAGAAATTATGAGACACAGAACATTTGAACTACATGAGACTGTTTCTTATAATATATCCAGCTTTCAATTCTCTCACATCTGTGACCCACCAATTACTTGAAGATCTCTGATATCGAAGCTTGAATGATTAAATCAAAAGAAGAAATCAGAAGGTTAAACAATTATGAAGTGAAATGTCGCCAAACCTGTAATTATCTAGAGAAATGAAGACAGGCAGCGCCAGGCGCCGACGAGCGGTGTGGGGGAGCGAATGGCTTCAGTCGTGCAGTGCGCGTGAGTGGGTGAGCAAGAGGTGCCTGCCGTGAGTACTTGAGCTGCAGTCAGGTGTGCTCATTGAAGGACTCTCACTCAAGGACTCCTGCACAAGAGGTGTGGCCGATCCTGCCACATTGTCACCCCCCGCGATGCATCCTGAAACTGGAGTGCAGAAACTTTCAGCCTTCTGACATATCAGCCCTCTGTTTTTGTTATGAGTTCCCATCGAAATTTGAAAAATCATATCTCACTACCTGACCCAGGCATCTGTCAAAAATCACTACTTTTCAAATATAAGGAACACCGGTCTATGCGACAGCTAAATAGTTATCTGCCGAATTATTAACAAAGTCATAATATCGAAGAGTCACAACTCGAGCAAGGTTTCCTACGCTAGAAGGATCAGGGGAAAAAAAAAAAGGCTTGTGAGGTGTTTTGAAGATGCATAACATGGCTGGATCAGAAACTGTTCATTTAAGTTTTGAAAAAAAAAAAAAAAAACAGACAAAGAAACATTTTCGAAAGCCAGGACAAATACAAAAATGAGACAGGGAACCAATTCAGGAGAAACAAATTATTTTGATTTTACATTTTAACACTTGATCGAATTCCATTGATTTAGAGAGGAGCTGTTGAAGCAACGAATGCAGAGAAAGAGAGAAAGCTGGTAGACTACACAAGGTGATGGGGAAGAAGGTTAAATCTCAAAGTAAGATTGAAACTGGCGTACCTGAGAAAAGGAAGGAAAATACGTGTTAAAAGATGAAGAATTAGGGGCGACTGCGGCTGTTTTGGGAGCTCCAGCGAGCCACACATGCGCTAAAGAGTTGAAGAAATTCTCATGGACGTCCGAGGGCGATTATCCCAGCGAGGGGCGACGCGCGACCCGTGCCGAGCGGCCGCAAAATGGCGCTGCTCATCCGGCTAATTGGGCCGGCAACTGCGCACGGGACAAGGCGCCAATGGTGGCACCCTGTGGTCCTCCTTTCTCCCCTGTTTTCTTTACCTCTGAAACAGCTGTCTCCGTCTGGACTTGTAGACTCCATAGGTGGGAGAAGAAGGGAGAAAGGAAAGACAGATAGAAAGGAGAGAGAGAGAAAGGGAGAGAGAGAGAGAGAGAGAGGACTGTCACTCTTGACAAAACTTTTTTTTCCTATGTCAGTTGTTTTCGAGAAAATCTAAATCTAGATAGACTTCTAATTCAGTTTTACGACCTATCGTTAAGATTTAATTTTTAAGCAAATTGCACTTTTCTTAAATGAAATAGAATTGTCTTTTTTAATAAATAATATTTTAGAAAGTTAGAACTGGATAGGAGGGGGAGTAATTATATTGTGATTCATGAAAAAGACGATTTCTGAAAGGAGGATGGGCCACGTCTATTCCCAATACAATAAATTGATTACGTTTTAGTATTAGAGCATGTTATACCTTATTATACTAGAAGAGAACCCACGGCCTCCGTGGGAGCTTTGTAAATATAGCCCTACGACTTTAAGTGTATGGCAAGCGTGCGCACCTCGATGTTGATGTTTTGGTTGATTAAACTGAATGTCACTCAAAGAAAACGTGTTTTGAACGCGTCATAATATCGGATGTACAGTTCGAGTTTATTACGAGTTTATTATTCAATTATTATTGCAGCTCTTTTTCGGGTTTATGTACATAGAAACACAGATCCATATGCAACAACATTGTCTGCCAAATTTCATATGGATCCATTCAGCAGTTTTCGAGTCCATATGTCTGTTATGGGTTTTACTGAAGATTTAAAGTACAGATAGGTAATAAACACATAGTCATAATTAAAAAGAAAGAAAGAAAGAAAGAGAGAAAGGAGTTGGAATGAGCCCCTTCTATTTCATCCCTCCTCTTGGAGGATCCCTGTCTCCTCTCTTCTAGCCCCCCGCCCCGACCCCCCCTCCCTTCTCCGGGGGTAGGGGTGGGATAAGGGGTGGCTGGCGACGTCTCCCTGAAGGACCCCCGGACGGTCCTGTTTGTGCCGGCCCTGTGTGGCTCTGCCGCCGTGGCTCGCTTGGTGCCCCCACAGCCCCCCCCCCCCCCACACACACACCGACACCTACACCCCACACATACACACCCACTGTCGCCGCCATTGTCACGTGGGCTACGACAAAAATAGCAATTGTTGCACGCGCAGCACGTGGGAGACTTTAACCACAATGAGGTGGAGAAACGGGCGGCTGTTTCTTATCTTCTGCAGCCTTTAACCCTTTTTTCTTTTCTTCTTGATTTGGGTTGTAACCCCCGCCTCCCTCACCCGCCCCTCTCTCTTTATGTATGTGTTCCTCTCTGCCAGTCTCGTTGTCTCTCGCTGTCTTTCTCTCTCTCCCTATCTTTCTCACTGTCTCTCTCTGTCTTTCTCTTTCTCTTATCTTTCTCACCCCTTTCTTTCTATCTTCCCTTCTGTCTCTTTCTGTCTTTCTCAACCCTTTCTTTTTATCTTCCCTTCTGTCTCTTTCTCTGTCTTTCTCGCCCCTTTCTTTCTATCTTCCCTTCTGTCTCTTTCTCTTGCTCATCCCTTTCTTTTTCACTGTCTCTCTCTCTCTCTCAGTCTTTTTCATCGTTTTTCTTTCTTCACTCTGTTCCTTTCACTGTGTATCTCACTGACTTTCTCATCCTTTCTCTGTCTCTCTCTCTCATTGTTTCTCATTCCCCTTCTCTCTCCATCTCCTTTTCTCATGTCAATGACATCACCGCTTTATCATCTTACCGAGATCCTGGAGACCAACATGTGACCTTTGTCCTTTAATCCATTTCCACAAGTCGCGGCCACCCACAGATCTGGTGTTAAAAACGCTGTAAACATGGACAGTGGATGCTCACTGTGATACTGATTTCTTGTGGAAACTCAGGAGGGCGTCCTCAAGGTTTCCTAAACCAGCGCTATCCCTGAATCTCGATTGGATCCTCTAGGTCTACTACACCCTCCCCCTTGCCCGTTCTCTTTCACCCTCTCTGTCTCTTCACCCCACCCCCTCTCTTCCTCACCTCGTCGACATCATCGCTTTGCTTATCATCTTAACGAGTCAGTGGGAGGTAGACCAATGTGTGACCTTTGCCCCTTTGATCCATTTGCACGAGTACTGACCTACCACTGATCTGGTGTTATATCAGTTTAAACATGGATTGCAGTTTCAAACTTTTGATGTCTGTGAAAACTCAAATGGATTATATCTTCAGACTTTTGATGTTTCTGATAGATCCGTTGTGCTCTATCTCTAAATTTCCAGTGGATTTCTTTTGGTCTGCTTCATCATTACTCCACCCCATTCTCTTTTTGACGCCTCTCTTCTCTCTCTCTCTTTCTTTCTTTCTCTGTCTCGCTCTCTCTTTCTCACTTCGCAGAGATCATCGCTTTGCTTATCATCTTGTCGAGTCAATGGGAGGTAGACCAATGTGTGACCTTTACCCTTTGATCCATTCGTACGAATCCTGACCTATCACTGATCTGGTCTCAAATCGTGGTGTTAAGTCGTACTGTTAAATCATGGTGTTAACTCGGATTATAGATGTTTGTTGGACGCGAACTTTCATAATGTGTGAAAACTCCGACGGACAGCTCAGACTTTGAGGCCCGCACGAAATCGGATGGCTCATGGACACAGGTTTTGATGAGTCTGGCAACTCCGAGGGATATATCCCTAATCCAAGACACCCTAAACAGCCATTTTGACCATCAGCAGATAAAATTACTTCCCTTTGCCATGTACAATATAAGCTTTGCGAAGAAGGAAAAAAAAAAAAACGCTCTCTCCTTCTCTCTCTCTCTCTTGCTGTTTGCAACATGAGAAACGGAAAATTCTGAAAAATTCACTGTATAATGTAATAGGATTTTTTTTTTCATTGCTTGTTCAAATACAGGGAACTAAAATGATATTTTCCTTCTTTACAAGACTTGCCTTGTACTTAATGTAGTTGGCAAAGGAATGCAACATGTAACCCAGTTGGCTGAAAAAAAAAAAGACTCATTAACTTTCGAGCACAGATATCTAATACGGACCAAAATTCAGTGAAGAAGAAAGATCTTATGGACAGATTGTGGACATTGACTCTGTCTTAGAACATTAATAGCATCTCATGGACAAGTTATGGACATTGACTGTCTTAGAACATTAACAGCATCTCATGGACAGGTTATGGACATTGACTCTGTCTTAGAACATTAATAGCATCTCATGGGCAGATTATGGACATTTGACTCTCTTTCAGAACAGTTTTAAAAAAAATGTTCTTAAAAAGCTGATCCAAATACTGGAGAGTTTACTCTCCTCTCTTTGTTATTTCTTGTGATTTTTCTCGCTCAAGCTGTTACACCGATCGTCTTTTTACTGCCCCTCTCCCCTCCTCCCCCCCCCCTCCCCCCTCCCTGTCTGAGGTAATAGTGACATCTCGCTAACCCGAGTTCTCTGCGCACTCACTCTCGAACGCGCACTCACTGACGAAGGAACAGTCCCTCCCCCCCCCCTCCAAACATCCCTCCCCACACACACACAAACGCACATGTGTGAAATGTAGAACACAAACTGAAAATGTTTTGATTTGATAAAATTTAGTCTCACCTCATTTCAACCCCCCCCCCCCCCCTCTTTTCCC
>JBCEWB010163070.1:0-10402 GCA_039654565.1 Peronia peronii | reverse complement strand
ATCTATCTATCTATCTATCTATCTATCTATCTATCTATCTATCTATCTATCTATCTATCTATCTATCTATCTGTTTTCTGTATATCGGTCTGTCTGTCTATCGGTCTATCTATCTTCTTTCCGTCTATGTCAGCAGATCGGGAGCATTCCCTGTCAGTTAAAAAACAATGCACAGAATAACCACGATTGTATCATACATTAACAGCTGTTCGCATTTAACGACGGCCATATTTGTTATGACAACAAAACAGTGATCAGTAACGGTTGCAATTTTATCACACTATTTCTGTTTCCTGGTTATATTCTCCTTGTTCATGTGCACAAAATGCAGCCAAGATAGTTAGATTGACATCGGAATAGAAACATGAGAACAATGACAAATCGCCAACGTATAGACAACTATCCAAAGCGTAACATCAGCATTTCATGCCATCAAGTCAAGCGCATTGACTATTGAACAATAACCTGCCGATTTCTCTTATTTCTTTTGTGCATTTGTTCATTTATCACGCGTGGATTGGTTTGGTTTGTTTATTTGTTTTTTTGTTTGTTTGTTTTTGTTTTTGTTTGTTTTGTTTTTTTTCTTCCCTGTTTATGCTATTTTATTCTCTTCTTTTTTTTTTCAGTTCTATATTTATTAACAAGTACTTTGTTTTCAACCCTTATCAGTCATGCAGAAAATGTTATCAATGCGAGTTGATAGGCAGACAGAAAGAGAGAATGTACATTTGTGCGGACATCAGACCGGGACAAAATTGAAAGTTGTTGTTATTGCTGTTAAATAGGCGTGTGGGTTTGCATTTTGATTGAAGGATGTATCATGCATGATTACTGTTATCTTGCACCAAACAGTAGCCGACGTTCAGATAGGTGGATCTATGACACCACAAGCAAAGTGCATTTATCAGCTAATTAAACATTTGGCAAAGCCAAGTCCATGAGTTATGTCTTTCCCTTGTTTGTATTTTCTCATGCTGATCTTGTTACTCCTGTATTCTTATGGCTCGTCTTCTTGTTCTTATTCACCAATTTGCTTTGTATTTCGCCTTCATTTCAATATATAAATTCAGATAAATTACCAGTATCTTAACTGCTTTCTTTTTTCTCGCAAAAATTTCTGACATGAAAAGCTGATGCCTATAGCACATCTATCGGAACTGCAGTTATTATCAGGAATTGAAAAGCTGCAGATGAACATTCCTATATGTAGTACAAATTACATTGCAATTTTTTTCTCTTCCTCTTTCCAAGCAATTTATTGGCTCTTTCCACGATTTTTCTATGATAGGATACCATTATCATGAACAGGAAAGCTACAAAATAATATTTCTCCATGTATTACGAATTACATTTGCTTCTTTTCTTCTTACCATCTTCAAGTAAATTACTGGCTCTTTTCGTTACTGCTTCCATGGTAGGAAACAGCTGTTACTGTCATTTCACAATTGTTGTAGCTTCATTTGAACGAATGGAGAGATGAATGGATGGATGAATGGATGGATGGATGGATGAATGGATGGATGGATGGATGGGTGGATGGACGGATGGATGGAAGAATTATTAGATGGGTCCAGTGTTTCAATCTCGGAGATTTGCAGGTGTATAGCTATGATAATATACAGTTATTTCAACATTAACGCACGTGTTTACAGTATGGGATTGTCGTGGGAAATGGCACACAGTTTAACTTAACAGGATACAGAGGCAGAACATTTTAACGTTATTTTTTTAAAGTATCTCCCTTCTGCGATGTGGACAGTAAGTGAAAAGCGTAAGTTTCGACCTGACAGATATGTCAATGGAATTATCAGCACTTGTTTTAAGTCCAGACAGATCTTCTCCCAGACGGTGCATTAAATCGACGCATTGACGCACTCGGGTAGAAAGGAATGTGGTTTGCATCATAAGTAATGCATGCTGGTTGCCAGCATTTATTCCTCTAAAACTTTTATCTGCTATACTGGGAATGTCGTTCTCTGTACTTAACATGTCTTGATTATCTGAAAATTCGCAGAGAAATGTTTGAAAACTCAATATCACAAGTAAAGGTAAGGGAAGATAAAAGGTGAAAATGAAATCAAAGGTATACTTTAGATCTTGAAATTACAACTAACATCAGCGGGCTAATGCCAACTCTGGAGTCCTTTTAAGGAAGAGCGCCTACATCAGAGCTTTATAAGAGGATAAGTATGGTTTCTTCAACATTTTTATACCTCTCTCTGTCTGTCTATATATCTGTCTGTCTGTTTATCATCTATCTATCTGTCTATCTGTCTGTCGGCATGTCTGTCTATCTGTTTGTCTGTCTGTTTGTCTATCTATCTATCTATCTATCTATCTATCTATCTATCTATCTATCTATCTATCTATCTATCTATCAGCCAACCAGTCAATCACCAGTCAGTGATGACAACAATCAACAGTTTATTTATGAAGTCAATTTGTCCTTGGTATCTCTACACACTGGAAATCATAACAGCGAGATTCATTGCAACGTCTCATAAATGATGGGAAAGCACAAAGTATCCTGAATATAATATTTCTTGCAATTCTTATTTTGTATCTCCCTTGCATTGTCAAGAGAAAGGAATTCCCATTCCAACTATTACCTGTGTCAAGCGAAAGTATATGGTGTTCTCTCACTGATGAATTTTTGAAAAGGCTTTAGTAGTGAGAAGGAACCGTTAAAAAAAAAAAAGATAAAATATGAGATGCGACAGGATGACATCAGGCTCTCGTCAAATTTTGAGCATTAGGAGTTATTGGTACCAATGTTAAACTTATTCATTTCCCTTTTTATGTGTGAAAAAATATTTATTCTATCTTAAGTAAAAGTCGAGCTATTGACAATTAAAGACGATAGGGGTGACCTGTTGCTGCTGATGAATTTACTGAGAAAATGGCCAATCACTTTTGTAAATCTTTATTAATCTTTTTTTGTTAACCTATGCCGCTAAATTACAATCTGTGGGCTTTTAATCAACATATTTCAACTAATTTAACTCTGAAATGCATTTTTACATGGATATAGAAGGGTTCTGTGAAGAAAAAAAATTGCCTGAAAAATTCGTTCACTGTTGAAAAGTATGGAATGCCATCTGCAAACGTTCCAGGGGTGACATCTCTTCTCGCTCTCCTTGCTCCAGTCCTCTGTCTCGCTCTCATTCCTCTCCTCTTCTTGACGTGTAAATGTATTTTACTTGTTTGGCACAATATAGCCGTGATCGTACTGATGTACCGTTAAATCCCAACACAAACAAATAAACATGAACATAAAACAAGTAATTAACGGTTTATCCCGACTTCGGGCGGAGATCGTGATAATTTCAAGGGAAGTGACAATAGTATTTCTCAAAGCCAATTGATTTAACAAGAGTTATCCCAGCAGCGGACAATAACTGGGCCACAAATCCTCTGATAGACCCACGCTTCTCATTATGGGATTCTAGTTATAGATCATCAAATTTGTAATTAACGAATTTTCACACAGTTTACATTTCAGCACTTTCTGTTTATTCTAAGTATGATCTAAGTAAGGCCATTCTGACAGCTAAAAAAAAAAATCATGGGGCGGTGGTGAAATCTAGACCAAAATGCTTTGCAATGGTTGGGTTCGACAGTGATTTGAATTTTTCATTCTCATACAAGCAATGCTATGTGGAGCCACAATATAATGTTAACCTCTTTGCATAATACAAACAGTAAATTGTGCTGCTTCGTTCAGTAGGTTGAAAATACAACAATCATGAAAAAAAAAAAAAGTAAGCCTAAATACATGACCATACAAACAGACCAAACAAAATAAAATTAAAATGAACAAACAAACAAACAACAAACACAGTGTCATGGGTGTCTTTGGTTATCAAATCAGAATATAAAAATACTCTGCATACATATGTGTATATATATATGGAACAAACATATGTCATTCCTTCATCAGCTATCTGTACATTTATTTATCCACAGCTTAGTTTCGTTACTTTATTCCTCTCGCTAATGCTCTTGGTTTTTCTCTATCTTTTTATAAAGATAAACTAGCAAATAATAATAATAATAACAACAACAATAATAATGAAGACAACAATGTTGGTGATTGCCCTATTGAAAAGCCGACTAGGTTAGAAAATTTGGCTAGTGGCACCAATCTATTCAATTTCTACCACGTCGAATTCTTTATTGTTCTTTGCTTCCCTTTGGTGTATTTGAATAATTGCCGATAAATAGCCCTCTCATATTTCAAGGCGTTTTTATAAAACTATGGTGACGATAATGATGATGAGATGATGATGATAATAATAATATAATAATAATAATAATAATAATAATAATAATAGCATTTATATAACATTTGCTCTCGTACAAGTACAAGCTCTAAACGCTTTACAACTATTACTATAACGATAGATCCAAAAGAGACACCCCAGCTTCCTGGGAAGAATGCAAGTCGGCTGCCTATTAGGCGCTTTTATCCTTACCACTCTAACAATAACATTCTCTGTTGATGTTAATTGTTATGTTACCAGCTCCACAGACCATGCACGGCACTGTTTGCATGATTATATTTGTCTATGAGGTGTGCATGTCTATGGTGGTGCGTGTCTGTGAGACGTCTCAGAATGTGTGGCATAATTGTTATCAATAATTGTTCTCGCTAGTCTAATTAGCGAACCTACTTTTGTCAAGCAAGAGCGAGAGAGATCAATAGTTCATATTCGACTAAGAACAGGTCTGGAAATCCCCGGTGGAGTGTTTGTACCCCCTACTAAAAATAGAACGTTCACTTGTGTGTATTACGCTCCACCACGAAATCCCACAACACTAGTGGAAGGCAAAAACTTCGGGAAAAACGCGACTCCGGAATTACGTCATACTTTTTCCTACGTCATTCAGTTATTAACTCTCCTTACTACTACTATTATTTGGAGGACATCTAGCTTCAATAGGCTCACATGGAAGAGTTTTAGTCATACATTTCCTCCCCACCGTAACAGGGTCAAACCGAAAAATCAGGCAAATTTGTGAATAGTTTGGAGTGTTTGTACCCCCTGCTAAAAATAGACGCGGGTATTTCCAACCTTTCGCTTGGTCGGAACAAATCTATTTTGTACAATCATTAAAGAGAAGAATAAAAAAAGCAACTATTATGCGAAACGAAGCAACAGAGTATCCTAAAATCTGTAACGAACAGACAGAGAACAAAAACACATCATGGGTTTCTTAGGTGATTTCCCTTGGGTGTGCTTCAAATCGACGTCAAAAAATTGTGTGATAATATAGTCAATGCACTGACGGAATACGGAGGAGCATAGTTTTAAGTGGTTTTCGTCTTGTCTGTGATATTTTTCCAAGAATCTTTCTCTCGAAAAGTAATGAAATTTGGCTGACGAACAGAGTCACTGACTTATTGTTTCTGTGATAATGATAAGGCACCATTGTTCCTTGATCACAGAACAATATAGGATATTTTTTTAAAAAGTGACCAGACAGGAAAGTCTGTTGCACATTTTTTATGTACGTATGCACTAACAATACCAAACATTACAATAGAAATAGTATGAATGATATCACAACAATGTTAACCATAATACTGATGTACAAGGTAATGCAGATAAATATCATCCTTGTCCCTGCGCATGCTCAGCGGAAGTCAATTTTAGCCTCGATCTGGATTTGGACCTCTTTCTCTTGGATTTCAAACTGAGCCGATGTATCAATCCACGGACCCTAGTACAAGCCGGTTCGTGCGTCCGTGCGTGAGTGCGCACCGAGCGCACTTGTCTGATGACGTCATGGAAGACAAACTTCACTCCCTCTGGATCAGAGCGGACGGACGTTTCATAGAAAGACGCGCCAATGTCGAACGCTGCATCTCTTCCTTTAGATGAGGTAACCACTTGTCGCTTGACACAGTCGGTTTTGTGGGCTGTGGAGTTGCAGACTAAAGTATCATATTGTATGTCAAGTGAAGAATGCGCGTTCACAAGTACATGCATATTTGTTTTCATATTGTTTTAAGAAAACAAATGCTGATGGAAAGAATGCATTCACAGATCAATACAAATGCTATCAGTGATTTTGAGCTCTTGAAAATCAAGGAGTAGTTGACGATTGCTGTATATAAGCAGACAGGCGTATGCCTTAATGCAGTCTACATCTGACTTTAAAATTTATATTTAATAGCTGAGAATTTTCCATTCTCTCGCGTACAATGCACTGTTAACAATAACCATTTATTATCCGGATTAAAACTAGAACAACAGCAACGCTGCCTAGAGTAGTCGCTCTATTATACTATCAGGACGAGTAATTGTACAAGCAATATAACAATTTTCTAGACAAATAATGAAACATTAGATTGTATCTCTATAAAAATGTCAATAACTACATAACAACTACATTACCCACCAATAAAAACCAGAGGCGTATCTGAATGACTTCGAAGTTCCATGATGAGATCATAGTATCCCGAGGTTGCCCAGAAACTCTCCATATCGGTGACGGAATACATCAGCAGGAAACCATCGGCTCTCTGGGTCAAAGTCTTTACGATGGGATCGTCATTTCCACTTTGTGCGGTCACCTGGAAAAGAGTGTCACAAGAGCTTTAAGTTGAAAAACACCGTAGTCTTCTCAGAAGCAAATGGTGGACAAATCTTTACAAAACCTCCACACTGGGAAAGCAAAAAATACATGTGAACACCAAGAGGCAAAAATCACGTAATAATAAGGGCACTTTTTGTACGTGGGAGAATTCTGAAAATTTGTTTTTAAAGACTTCTCTGCTTTTTGTTTATTGAAGTTATTGATTCAAGCAATTGCTTAGGGGGAGGGCGAGGGAAGGGGAGAAGAGGGGGGGGGGGGGGGGTTAAAATTCTGGTCCCAAAGCGTGGCTCCCATTTGTAGTTTTTCCACTTTCTCTCATAGATTCACTACTGATACCCTTGTCGGTTAATTTCATTGCCATCCTTGTGTCTAAATTGATGATTTTTGTTAGCTGTTAAAAGCCAAGCAAAAATGCTGGCTTCGTCCAAGAAAGCGGAGCAAGATTTTTCAATATCCTACAGAGATTATTTTCGTGCCAGTGAAAGATTCGGTACTTAGACTATCAAGTTCACATGTATTCACCTTTGGGGGCATGCGAAGCTCACTCACGCGCATACAACATGTCTGTCCATCTACCGTGTCCCAGGTACAGAATTCCGCTCTGCGGACTGAGGATAGATAAGTATTAGTTTTTTTATTTTTTTGCGATTGTCAGTGAGACATTGACAAACGAGAGCAAAAGTCCACCACTTCATCTACCCATTCATTTGTTTCTTTTCTTGCTGTCTTCTTTTTATCCGTCGTACATCCAGGCAGCTAATCTTCTAACCGCTAATCAATATATCCATCCATCCCTCCATATGTTTACCCATCCAACCGTCTTTTTTATCCATCCATCCATCCATCCTTTCATCCATCCATTCATCCATCCATCCATCCATCCATCCATTCATCCATCCATCCATCCATCCATCCATCCATCCATCCATCCATTCATCTATCCCTACATCCATACGTTCCTCCATAAATCCATCCATCCAGCCAATCACTCATCCATCCATTCATCCTTCATTCTTCCACCCATCCATTCATCTTTATGCCATCTATTTTTGTAATGGAAGAAGTTACGAGAAAATTTTGAAATTATGGTTGTTTTCATAGGCTAATTAACTATTCCTGTACATACATATGTTTTTCTCCTGTTACTCTGTTTCTCCTTCCCTTTCTCTCCTCCCCACTCTCCTTTCTCTCTGTCAGTGTAAATGTGTATTGTGTTGGTTTCTCTGGTGTCTCCAAAACAAACCAGAATAAAAAGAAAACAAAGTCAGCAATGATGTCAAAAATCAGAGACAGAAGTAAAAACAAGATCAGCAATAACGTGAACAGAAAAAAAATCAGCAACAGAGAGATACAATTTCTAAAGAACGTACAAATGGCACTTTTCTGCACAACACGTCTATTGTCTTCTATCCTTTTCCATCAGCCTGTATTAGCTAATGGCAGTATGAAATAGCTGTCTATGAGGCTAAACTGTGAGAGACGCCATAACTCAAACTACTCACATTTGGCAGTTTTCTGTATGACGAGTCTGTCACATGCGTCATCCTCTTCTCTTCCTCCCACGTACACCTGGCAGATTGCTGCAAATAAGAAGGACACAGATGGTAATCATACATGCGTACTATATAAAAATAACTTACATGACTCATATGCATATTGGCATAGATTATGAATCATGCAATGAACCATTTTGAACGTCACGCCAAACGTGGTTTTCCTTTGCCGAATACAATAGGTACCGTATAATACATGCAATGTAGCGAAGAAAAAAATCGCCCTTTCTCTTGTTATCTGAAACATTAATAACAAAAAATTCTGAAAAAATTCACCAGGCAATGAAAATATTTTATTTGTTGTCATCTTTTTTGTTTTGTTTTTTTGTTTTAATATTTTTTTTTTGCCTCAGTTTCAGATAACAAGAACTGAAGTAGTTGTTTCTTACAATGCTTGCGTTTTGTAACGAAAGTAACACAGCTGTCTGAAAAATAAACGGTTCATTGAGAGAGAGTGTTTCACTAGATCTTTTTGATCATCTAATAATTCGTAAACTCGCTCTTACATGAAATTTGACAAAGCCTATTGTAATTTGAGGAGAATTGTTTTTACATACATTCCCATACAAACGATTCATTGGAACGTAAATAATTAAACCTACAAATCCAGAGCAGCTTTTTAAAGAGTATAACGATTTAGTCTTGGTTCTGGTTTGTATTGGGATTTAACGGCGCATCAGCACGACTGTGGCTATATTGCGCCTAAACACGGGGTGAATTCCTTTAGAAATTAAAGGATAAATATATCAAAGAAGGTGTAAAAAGTGGGCGATCAAGGATTGTAAAGGGCATCTATCGATGAAGGAATACGTGACAACATGAGATTGGCTGCGTGACTCGCCGCATGTTCATAATTTCATATCTTACACGTTGATAGATTCACATTTTGGAATAGAGGCGCAACTGTCATAGGAGACGTACAAAAGTTTTGTGGTCTAATGTCGTTAAAACATTCCTTCAGAGAGCGACATTTTCGCTCTCCAGCAATGTTGAATATCAGCGGCCCGACAGTGAGACGATTAGCTGGACAAAGTAGTGATTACTAATAAAATAACAGTCTTTATTGCGCAGTCATTTCTTTTTGTAAACCACTCAAAATATTATTTACTCACTATTATTAAGCTGCATCATAAAAATAAATAAATAAATAATAAATAAGAAAAAAATTTAAGAGACTGTGACAGAAGGTCGTCATCTTTTGTCCGTTGACATCACCATCTTCAGCATTCTAAAGTTTGAAAGAGATTATAAAGTTTGTTTTCATTGTATCTTGAATCCTATTTGTCCACAATGTGGAACAAAAATAAGATAAATTAAAGACCTCCTGTGAAGGAGGGAAAGGAAAATATCAATTTAAAAAGTATTGAATCTGATGATGTAAACAACGGGCAGAAGGTCACGATCTTCTGTCGAAGTACCAATATTGGTTTGAATATGATTAATATAAGGCAAAAAGTAAGCGATAAGTTCGCAGGAGTTTTTGATCTAAAAATAACCTTCGCTTCCTATTCATTTTAACTGTGTGAAATAAGTAATAGACTCATCATTTTGAGGGTTTTATTGTTTTCTCACCTTTACACTAGCACTGTATATTGATTCTCATCACTCCCTCTAGCAATGTATGTATATGCTTCTTGACAGTAATGATACGAGATCTCTACCCCAGAAGACATATACCTAGAATTGTAAGAATTAGCACAGATCATTAGCGCAGTGATCCTTAACTCTGCTGATCTTCGTTATCTGCATTCTGTTAGCTATTTCTGCGCTTTACTTTCATCGCCATTATGTTTCATCCACAGAGGCGCAAGCGTCATCTGATAACTCAGGTGATTGTGATAGACTAGTGTTTACCGATAAGTAAGAGAAGAAAATTATGTTTGCATAATTCTTGTTTTGCTTTTTTTTTTTTTTAATTTTGTTTTACACGAGATTATCTTCTTTTTCATTCATCTGTTTGCCCATTCATTCATTCATTTTCATATCTCTTTCCTTAATTTTCTTCCTCCATCCATTCATCCATTCATCCGTCCTGAATGACACATATAAACATATATACATACAAACATACATACATACATACACACATACATACATACATACATACATAGATACATACATAAATACATACATACATACATACATACATACATATCTACCACCTTCCTTCCTACCTACCTACCTACCTACCTACCTACCTACCTACCTACCTACCTACCTACCTACCTGCCTACCTACCTACCTAC
>JBCEWB010163059.1:0-10402 GCA_039654565.1 Peronia peronii | reverse complement strand
TTTTTTTCATCTTCCCCCCCCCCCCCCCCCCCCCTTCCTTGTCAGACTCTGCCTGAATGTGAAAGAGCTGGCCTATGGGCCCCTGAAACGCTAGGCCCGAGCAAATACATTTTGACAGAACGCCGTTTTCATCACAGTTTAAATCTTTCCTTGTCCAGAACTATACATGCAATATGTTCATATTTCACTCCTTTTTTGTAAAAATCAAAGGACCCTGATCTTTTTCTGACAATCTGATATCCTATGACTTGCTAAAATTTTACACCTTAAATGCTGACAAATGACATTGAAGAGATCTAGGTATTTTGAAATATTTTTCTCAAAATGCAGTGGCCATAATCATGACTTCCGTAGAGTTAATAATAATTAATTTTCCATCCATTCAAATGTAAAAATGTAGCCTTCGACAATCAATATAGAAGGATGTCCTATTGCGCCGCTTCATTTCTCAAACAACAACAACAACAACAAGAAACTCATTTTTTTCGTTTTGCACACGATTTATACGAAACGGAAGTTTTCAAGGACACGGTGTTTTATCAAAGAACATTTCTGCGAGGCCTGTGACGTAGGACGCCGTGGGCGGCAAGGTTATCTTTACCGTCAGTCTCTGGGACAAGTCAGTTGAACTAAGACACGTGTAGATCTATGGGTTTTCGGAACAAAGTGTTATAATCCTGCATCCTCAGCTCTTTCATCTTTTATCAAATTCCATGTTTTCCAATTGTATTATGTTTCATCTCTTTCCTGCTCTCTGTCTCTATTTCTATGCTGTAACTTCTTCGGATCATGGGGCGGCTTGCTTTATGTTTTCAAAAGGTTAACTATCTACATAGAGGCACATATACAAACTAAACACCTGGAAAATATGTCATTTTTCCTTGAAGCTCACCTTAATTTTATTCTCCTCTTCTCCTTCCCCCCCACCCTACCTTCCCAGCCCACCCCATTCTTCCACCTTTTTTTTTCTTCGGTATTTCTTATATTCATAATTCTCTCACTCCCTTCCTCTCGCTCTCTTTCTCATTCACCCTCATCCCATAGATTTGGTTTGGAGGCAAACATTTCCCCTCAATTCCCCCAATTTCTCATTTAAGTAGAATTTCCTCTGGACGTACTGAAGCGTTTTTATACTCGTCACCGTCTGCAGAACAACTACCTGTTCCATTCTAGCGCTAAGTCTTCTGGAAATACGAGGTGATATCAAAAAAGTTCCTGGACTATGCTTTTAAATGCTGAATAATATATCCGATTATTCCGGGGGAGGGGGGGGATCAAAAATCATGTTGCTTTTGACCAAAACGTTCTGTGAAGATTAACGCATTATGAAGATGGCATTGTCCACTGAAACAGAAAATTGCCTTTACGCCACAGTTCAGGTTTTTTGCGACTGAGCTCTTCCATCAACCGTCTCAGAATCTCCTAGCAGAAATCAGAATGGACAGTAGTCTGTCCCGAAGGCATTAATTGATAGTGCATTATATCATAAATGTTGAAAAAGACAAAACAGTTTCTTTCATTTTTTTTCCTGCTTTGTGCTTGTTGAAGGGCATCCACACCTCTCATCGTGCTCACGTGAAGTTCTGTCTCTCTTGAACTATTATCAATGCCACTCAGAACATGCAGTGCAGCACAAAATAGCATCACTATGGATCTCTTATAACATTGCAATGGTCTCAGCAATTTTTTTACGAAGTTTGACACAAAATTGATGCTTACTCTTTGCTCTAACATGACAACCATTTCGAACATAAACAGAATCGCAACTGAGCCCCTAGAACCACTTACTAAAAGGCGGTTAGTATCACTTTGACTGCTAGCACAGTTAAACCTTATGGCTACATAACTACACAGGTACCTTCTTTTTTTATGTGCGCAAATGAAAAGGGGTGACCATTCCAAATTTATTCAAGGAGTCTGGGAACTTTTTGATACACCCTCTTAGTGAGAAGAAATTTTATGCAAGGCCATTACAATCAGGGTTAAACAAGTAAGGAAGTGTATTCGAAATAGAAGAACCTTTCTGTTACACCGGAACAAAAAATTAGTTATCACTTATCAGATGAAGGAAACAGACTGAATGGGCATATTATTCCACATGGTGCTTTTCGGTAAATCGATGGACAGGTAGCTGGAAAGTGTTGTTAGAGCACCTCATACTCAGGGATTGTATTAAAGCTGAGGAACACAAGCCATATAATAAAACCCTGGGCTTTATTTCTCTTACCTATCTGAACGGGTGAAAAGAGAACGAGAAAAACAGGAAAAAGAAAAACATCGACAGGAGGCGCAGAAAAGTGCAGAACAACTGATCGATTTACCTGTGTTATCCTACTACAGGGAGACCGAAACAGTCAAAATAGTCATGACCTTCCCACTGTGTGGATCCAATCAAAACTACGTACTAGTAGAGGACGATGTCAAGTGCACATACATACGTACCTTTCCTTGCATTTCAATGAAATGGAGTGTTACATAAACTACGTTCGTTAGACTGAAAATTTAGCAGAAATATCCAGTCGTTTCTTAAACTAAATGATTATTCGGCATTTTCTTTGCTGGACTTTGAAGACCCTTTTCTCGAACACACACACACACACACACACACACACACACACACACACACACACACACACACACACACACACACATGTATATTATATCGAAAGCTCTAAATTCACCATTCATAATTATTAAACCTGTACGAGACCAAAATGATTCCAAATTATTGTATGTTTCTACGATACACTTCAGGTCTGTGAAAACATGGTGAACTATTGCGTCCGATTGTGTCCCATTAATGAGAGGGAAGAGCACGGTCTGTTCTTGCATTCATTTTTAATAACCAAAGAAGTCAAGAAACAGAGGCTGGCAAAGATAAGATGCTTGAAAGCCAACCAAACTTCAAAGGCAATTGAATCATTCTGAGAAAGCGAGGTAAAGTTTGGTATAGCAATTTGATGATCGTCAGGAAGATTGATCCATTTTGAGAAAGGGGAAGTACAGTTTGACAAAGTATATTTAATAAGCTTCTGGCACTGACTGACAAATACGACTCGCAGTAATGCAAACCACTGCAGTCTGTGACTGAGTTGCTTGCTCATCCAACCATTGCCTATCAGTTGCACGTGTGCATGGTAAATAGGCGTGGCTTCACACATGTAAATACGAATATGTTTATACTGGTCTATTCTACAGCGCTGTGATATTCAGTGAAATAATCGATTCAGAAAAATCTTGCACCTGTTCAAAATACTTGCTTGAAAGTAAGCGTTCGATATTTAATATCCACGGAAAGCGTGAGTGAAATACTCTTAGTTTCTTTTACCAAACTTGTGGGGTGTCTGCGAGTATCATAAGAGACCAGAATGAGTGTTTTGCAGTTTCTTGGCATTGATAGCTCTGCACAGGTTTTGTATGTCTTAACCCCATGAACGCCAAGTCCTCGTTATACTTGAGGAATTTGGTCACTATATTTCATCAGTAATTTTCTACGGAATAGTAATAAATATTCCTGTTTTATAAAATAGAGATTATAAAAGAATGATTTTCTCACCACATATGCTACAATTAAAATAAAATGACAGAAAAGAAAGAGTCATGACGGCCATTTAGATCCTTTAGAGGTTGCTGACTCTGTTCGAGTTAATGATAGTCACGGTAAAGTTTCTAGTAAGAAAAAAAAAGCGGTCAGACAGTAGAGAATACAGGTGCTGACTACCGGATGAGTGCTCCTGTTATCTCTAACCTGATAATGAGAGGGCAGTTCTGGCTGTTGCATGAATAAACAAAAGCGAAACTATCTGCCTTGCCACCAATGATCCGCAGAAGGGAGGGGCAACTCCCGGCCTAACCACCCGATGAATGGTCTGCTTGTTGTGTTTTGTTCCGGTTTACGGCATTCCTGATAGCTGTTGTTTTAATTTCCATCTGGATCACATTCTAGAGAAGCAAATACTTAGAACTCTGATCAGTTTATTTCCAGAGGAACACTAATAGAACAATTATGAACATACAACAACTTGAATTGGTGACAGTATTATCAGAGGAGCTTAAGCACGCGTCCGTCCACAGCATACGCTAAATGGCATTATAATCCTTGAGATCAGACCGATAACACCTGGGAATTTTGAAAAACCGTTCTTCTCAATAACTGAGGAAGGCTTAGAAACATAATCTGGTTTCAGCAGTTGAAGATTCAGATTATTCCACGCCTTTTAAAAAAAAAATTCTTTTGGGCTTGCTCTTCTAAAATGGAATTAGAAGGTATGGGGTAGGATCCTGAAATTAGCTGTTAAAAAAACTGACGTTTAAAGAACAAAAACATTGTGAGTATTATTGACAGTTTCAGGCCGGCTTAATAGAATTTGTAACTTGCTGGCACTAAAAGCTGAAATATTCTAGTTGTAATTTTGGCGGACATCCCGGCTTATTCTCAAGACTCAGATCGTAACATAATGTATGTCACGTGGGCCTATTACATTCATTAGCACACTGGACTCTTCTTGGTTAGCAGTTTGCATTTTTTCCAATAGATTGTTCGTATGTGTATGTGTGTGTGTGTGGGTATGTGTGTGTGTTTACCTCTGTTTGCTTGCCATGACTGTGGTTGTCTTTTTACTTGTCTGCCTATTTTAGAGGCATATGAGGTTTTGCATTTCTAAATTATAGACATCTCTAGCGTAATTCTACACTTCAACACTTAGTTCTAAAGGGCTGGTGTGACATTCAAGTAAATAGATGGCAAATAAACAATATTTCAAAGCGTGTGAGTTAAATATGACGAACTTCTACGAGAGCGGAAGCACGGTATGTGTCTAGTATGTGGTCAGCTTAACTTCATACTTACACCAAATTTTAAGTTTCTGTGTGTTTGTATGCCTGTGTGTTTCCATTTTTTGTTGTTGTTGTTGTTTTGCTTCAATGACATATCGTGATTGAAGAAAATGTCTTGCTATCTCTCTGTGAAATGATTTCTGTGCCTTAGCTCTTCTGCCAAGGCGATAGGATCATTCATGCCCACAGAAGCCCAGTTATTACCCTATCTGCACTCTTAGTTCCTCCTTCCCACGTCCATTATGCCTACCACCCCCTGGTAGTACTCAGCCCCTGTCCCAGCCTCGAGATAATAGTTTTCACCAGGTAAAAAATAGAATACCATTAGTTCCTTGTTGCATTTATCCTGCTTTATTCGCCAAACTCCCCTCCCCCCTCCCCCGTATTTTTTGTCCTTGTTTTTCCTTGTTTATTTGTTTGTTTTGTTTCTTTTTTCCTTCTTTCCTCCTGTGCTGCTGTCTCTGAGTTTTTTGGGCTTTTTTTTTCAGATTAAATGAAAAATCGCCAGAGAAAATCATGGATTGTCAGCATGCAGTTACAGCATACATCAGTGCACTTGCCTTAACTTTGAATGCAGAGTTTTTAGCTTGAGGCAATCTACAATAGTGTCAATAATACATCTTATCGTTCAACCAAGCCAGTTCACCATATTCAGTGGTCAAAGCCAGGGCGTGGATAGTCACTTCTAGCATGGGAACCAAGGGCAGCATTTCCCGATGGTGAATTGTGCTTTTACCATATCATCTTTCTTCCGATTTCATGTGACTATTTAATGAAACTGACATAGCTTTTTATGGCGGTAAAGGAACTTTATTATTGTCGCATGAAAGTCGACCACGCGAATACTATAATACAAATACATTTATTTTGCCCCTAGAAATTGCATTTTAGTTTTCTCTCTACTGTCTTTACGTTAGCAAAATGACCCCAAGATCGTTCGACGTATTGGTAAATACTTTCACACTGGCTTTTTACATTGACCAGACCCAGGCGTGGTTAGTGAACGAAGCTACAGCAGCACTACCTGTGCATTCTCTCTGTAAAGAGAACATGCATCTGAAACCGAGCTGTATCATCTGCTCCATGGCATCGGGCCCAGAGTAGAAAAAAGTCTGAGAGACTGCTATGTCGGGAACCAATTAACTGACTGTCAGAGGGATGAGCTTAACACATTCTCTTTCGTAACAAGTCGGTGGCCGGCCAGCAGTGCGTCAATCACAGACCATTGCAGACCGGTAGTGAAAACAGTCTGAATTATTTGAATGATGCTATATGTTTTTCATGCCTTGGGGAAAGTTTCATGCCCTCATATTCGCCACTGTTGTAACACCTGATAAATTTAGTCTGCGAAGAGTATCATCAACATATTCTAGACAATAATTTCAACGATAGGATAATCTTTAATACATTGAAAAAATATAGACTTTTTCGAAATACAAAACAATCTGAGCACTTTCTGCCTAAACATCTGAGGAGTCTTCTCGAAAATTGCATTAATGAGGAAATGGTGCGGATGACGGGTATTCATTTTGATGAAGTCCTTTTGTTAACAGTTCAATATTATCCAATTGACTTCAAAATAAAATTTAACTAGGTTGTCTTCATAGATCCAATTTGAAATTTTTGTCATACAACAAAACAGTAGGAAGAATGACTATCCACAAGAGTGTTGGGAGAACTAGTTCCATTTCGTTACCTAAATATCTATAAATTGATAACGTTTGTGGGGTTTTTGTTTGTTTTTTTTTTTGTAAGTTACATATCACTAAAATAAAAATGAAATGTAATTTTGCAATTCACATTTGTCAAAAAGACAAAATTATATTGTTTATGTACATATCTCTGAGAAACATAAAAGAGGTGGTTGGTTGTTAAAAGGTTGTTTGTTTGGTTGGTTGGTTGTTTAGTTGTTTGCTTAGTTGTATGGTTGATTGGTTGGTTGATGGGTTGATTGGTTGGTTGATTGGTTGGTTGGTTGGTTGGTTGGTTGGTTGGTTGGTTGGTTGGTTGGTTGGTTGAATGGATGGATGGGTGGGTGAGTGGGTGATTGGGTGGTTGGTTGGTTGACTGATTAGTGGATGGGTCGATGGATGATTCGTTGGGTGGGCCAGGAAAGGAAACAACGAATGCTTCTAAGAGCACGAAAGGTATGAGAGGAAATAAGAAGAGAAATTACAATAAATTTAGAAGGGCAAGAAACGTATATAGCAATAGTGATTATATCGTTGTATACGGAAACCTAAACTTCATTACTCATCACCATGCACGGATAATCTACTCAGGAATGAAGGAACATTAGGCTATTGAGCCGCAGTAACATTAAAGCAGCTTACAAAGTAAATTTAGTTAATTTGTATGTCGGTCAATTGGTGAGTATGTGGATGGTTGGTTGATTGGTTGATTGGTTGGTTGGTTAATTGGTTGTTGGTTATGTTGGTTGATTGGTTAGTTATTTGGGTGAGTGGGTGGCTGGTTGGTTGGTTGGTTGATTGGTTGGTTGGTTAGTTTTTTTTCCAAAAGCAAAAGTATGGCCTACCCGAAAAGTCGACTTTGCCATCCTTGTTCTTGTCAATATCGTCGAGAAGTTCGTCTAGTTCCTGATCTGACATCTGCACCTGGGCTTGGATGGATTTCAGGACGCCTCGCATGTCCTCGCAAGGGATGAAGCCTTTCTTACTCTCATCTAACATCCGGAACATCTCCTTGTAACAGGTCTCCTCATCCTTGTCCTTCAAGATGTGCGACAGCTGGGAGAAGAACTCCTCGAAAAAGTCTACGTTCTCTTGGGGGCTCTCGCCTACAAAAATAAAGGAAATCAGATGTTTGTGTGGCAGTGTTGAGACAACATGGGACTTTGGTAAAACAAAAACAAAAAAAAGAAGAAGAAAAGAAACGAACGAACGAAAGAAAGAATGAATGACTGAAAAAAAGCAAAATGATAGACAGAAAGATAGAAAGAAAGACAAAATTTATCCATCCACACATTCCATTTCCTGTTTGCACATACCGGCAAATGCGCTCTTGAATTAGAGCGTATTTGTTTCAGTTAGAGGACACGCACTGTTATCTGGATATAAACATATCCAGCGGTCATGAGCAATGCTAATATTTAATTCAAATTCTGGAAAGATCCTTTTCTTCATCGGCGGTGGACCTTTCTTTTGTATTAAGATTTTTTTTTTTAAAAGGTCAGCAAAATACAGAATATTCTCCAGTTATTCTATGAAAGGTCTGTGTAAAAACGAGGTCCCGAACGAACTATCTTTTCCATTTTATATTTTTTATTACAAGCCTTTTTTCCCAGTGATATAGTTCTTCCATCACGTTCAAGAAACTATGAATATGTGACTTATTGTGTGATGTTGATAGTTACTGATTACCATTTTATATTTCGATAATCGCTTACTCTTTATATCTTAATTTTAGAACATTTATCATGTGATTGATTCTCATTACTGCACAAGAGTATATCCAGAAAACATCATGATCATTTTAATAATTAGTAACAGTCGGGTCCATGTTCAGAGTTTTCTTGTCTCTGCAAAATAGCCTTGCCATTACAAGCCCAGTCTTGGCCGTTTCCATGGCTTTTGGGAATGGTTATTGTCACACTTTTTCTTTTCAATCGGGATTTTTTGACTCAAGCAATTTTACCCTATTCTACTGACATTGTAAAGTGATTTTCTCAGTTCATTGTAAATAAATAGTATTCAAGCTTCTATGTGCATTGTCATGCAAGCGTTTTATTGTCCTCAGTACAGATTCACTTCACAACATTAAAGTGCATTGAATATAATTATGTCATGCAGTGGATTCTTCCTGTACGAAAATGCAAAGTGCCAACATCTACATCAAGACAAAATAACAACAGAGCGAGAAAGAGAAGTCTACAGAATAGCATGAGGAAAAAAAAACATAGGAAAGAAAAAAAGAAAGAGTCATCATCCACAGAACCTGTCTGGAGGAGAAGAACTGTGAAAAAGTCAGACTGACATTAAGTACAGTTTCTGGACAGTCTGCTGATCTCATAATATCACTGAAGTGCTCAGGTCTAAATTAGCGAAGCTGAAATACAGATTTGTTTATGGTGTGGCTCTGGCTGAACATCTATGACCAGCTTACACCTGCATGTGCGCTTTCAATAAGCAATTAGCGTATCTACGCCAGCACATAGGCCATTTATTTGGGGAACAGAGGTGAGTCAGGTGATCTACGAGATTTAATATGGAGGACACATTTTATTGTGCATTACGTTGAAATGGAAAGAAGACTGTGAGAAAGATATACACAGTGAAATAGAGAGAGAGAGAGAGAAAGACAGACAGACAGAGAGAGACAGAGAGAGAGAGAGAGAGAGAGACAGACAGACAGACAGACAGACAGTCAATCAGAGAGAAAGGAATTTGGGAGGGAGGATAAGAATCATACCGATAAAGAGCGGAAGATAATGGGCCAGGAAAGGAAACAACGAATGCTTCTAAGAGCACGAAAGGTATGAGAGGGAATAAGAAGAGAAATTACAATAAATTTAGAAGGGCAAGAAACGTATATAGCAATAGTGATTATATCGTTGTATACGGAAACCTGAACTTCATTACTCATCACCATGCACGGATAATCTACTCAGGAATGAAGGAACATTAGGCCATTGAGCCGCAGTAACATTAAAGCAGCTTACAAAGTAAATTAATGCATTTGACAGACAACATAATTATTATTACATTATAATTTTAAGCTAATGACAGTTAATTCATTTTATAGATAGACTTTCCTGTGAAAGAGAATCGATGTCTTCTAAACAATAAGATCAAACTTTTAACTGTGCAACTAAAATACTAGGGTAAATCAGAAAATATCTAGTGAATTATTACATTAGTGCAATATAACGAATACATAAAATCGACATAGCACTATAAGAAACACCAAGTTTTCCAAAAGTAAAAATAGAGAGGTCAGAGACGGGAATGAGAAAGGAACAAAAATTTAAATTCCGTGTTCTTTCCATTAATTTGGAAAACACTGCTATATTTTTGTTTGCATATGCCAATTTTTTTTTTCATTTACATAGAATCTTATTTTGTAAACCAACAAAATTGCTTAAAGAATTATTTGGAATTACTTGTAATGCATTGATTAACTTAAACAGCCATGCATCAGAATAGCAGGTATGCCATCTTTCATAGTGAAAAATAGTTCAGATTGTTTTTGGAACTGTATTATGCATAAGCCCATAAACATAAACTGACTGTTGCTGAAGGAGTGGTACTAAAAGGAGATGAACAGAAGATGAACAGATATCCTTGGGCCTTGATCTTGTGTGCAAATCAAGGTCTGATTTGTCCGTAGGATAAACCACATAATATCCTAGTCATTCACATTATATTTATGGTCAGAGCAGATTGGGCACTTTCAACAGCACAGTCAGGTATCTCAAGCTTACATAGGGTGGATGTATAGATGGATGTACGGATGTATGTATGTATGTATGTATAGATAGATGTATGTATGTATGTATGTATGTATGTATGTATGTATGTATGTATGTATGTATGTATGTATGTATGTA
>JBCEWB010163049.1:0-10402 GCA_039654565.1 Peronia peronii | reverse complement strand
AGATAGATAGATAGATAGATAGATAGATAGATAGATAGATAGATAGATAGATAGATAGATAGATAGATAGGACAAAATCTCGTCATTCAAAGAAAAGATTGTACGATTGCATCTTTCTACATTGATCTGGTCAAAGAGTAGTCCCTGGGATGAATAAAAAGTTAACGGGGAGGAGTGAGAGAGAGAAAGAAAATCTGTGCATATTGAATAGATTGTATCAAGCATGACCAGCTTGGGTGTGTGTCACTCAAAGTGTGTGTAAGGATTAGAAAGCGCATAAAAGCGCATAGCGCCGCACTGCTACCTTTTCACGGCTGTAAATGCTTCTGTGAATAAACAAAGCTGCGCCTGACCACTTTAGCCTGACCTGCCCAATGTAAAGAGAGCCTTTTTTCTGACAATGTCAATAGGGTAACTGTTTTAACACTGGGAATGTTAAGAGTCCAATCTGGTAAAAGCCTTGCCCATCATACTTAAGCACTGGGGTTCCACGGTCCAGTAGTGACGGGGTTCTTATATTGTCTTGCCGTACACCCTTGATCCTGGATGACGTCACTGGGGTGATTAGCACAATGGTCTCCATCTATTATTCTGAGAGCGCAGTTATGTCTCTCACCATGTCATTTCTAGCATATTCAACCCAAATTTTATATATCCATATATGCATTTTGATATCCTATTATAACTCACAAATACGTTGTCCGTTCAGGGCTGCATTTCATCTATAATTATATACTTTGATGAGATCTTTACCGTGTAAATGTTTCCACCGTGTTAGCACAATATAGCCGTTATCGTGCTGATGTGCCGTTAAACCGCAACACAACAACACAACAACAACAACAACAACAACATTTCTAGCATATTCAAGGTGATTGTTAAAGGTGACGTGCAGGGTAGAACTGCTGCTGTTACAAAGCTTAGTTCAGTGAGGTCAAGTATGTCATCTGATGTTAGATAGAACACACGTATCTACAACTTTACCGCATTAATTTCTATATACCCAGTGTTTTTTTTTGTTTTGTTTTGTTTATAAATGTAAGCTTACTTCAAGTTTTGCCGTGAGTGCAATCTGTCATTTTTCTGCATCTCTCAGAGAAAGGGCCAAAGGAAGAGAGTGAGAGGGGCGTAAAAGAAAGAGAGATGTAGAGACAGACAGAAAAAAAGCCAGAGAGAGAGAGAGAGAGAGAGATTGCCCGGGGCGGTGAAAGAAAGAGAGGTGGAGAGACAGGAAGAAAAAGCGAGAGAAAGAGAGAGATTGCCCGAGACGGTAAAAGACAGAGAGATGGAGGGACAGACAGAAAAAAGCAAGAGAGAGAGAGAGAGAGAGATTACCCGGGGCGGTAAAAGAAAGAGAGATTAGCTCACGTATCAGGAATAAGGTACCTAAAGATGATGTGAGAGAAACTGTAACATTATCCGCTTTTAGGGCCAACTTAGACACCATCTTTTCCAAAATGCTTTTTTTTTTTTTTTTTTGAGACCCAATGTTTTTATTGCTGGTGAGTTTAGAAACATTTATTGAAAGTAATCGATAATCGAACGACTAGTAAAATGAACTAGTCACCCCATCACTAATAATCACTTTGTTTCCAGGAGAAGTGAAAAGAAAAGAAATGAAGGATGAGAAAGAAAGAGAGAGAGGGGGGGGAGGGAGTAGGGGGACTGATGGGCCGAGGTGACACAGCCAGATGAAAGCATGTAATAGGTTAAGTGTTGAAGTCAGTAAGAAACGAACCTCTTTCCTCGAACTGTCTATTTAGACCAGATGTGTAATAGTTTAACTGGCTATGTATGCATACTTATCTCATATTTACACAGCAGCTGTGAGTCATGTAAATACTCTACAATAACATAATGAGTTTAGTGAATGCCTTACATTCACACGTGTTTGAGTCTTGGGATGTCTTATATTCACATATCTCTGACTCTTATACTCAGAAGTGTGTGAGTATTGCGAATGTCTTACCTTCAGATATGTTTGAATTTTCGGGTGTCTCTTACATTTACACATGTGTCGTGTCTTGTGTATATCATACATTCACACCCGTGTGATTCTTGGAGAATTTCGTACATTCACGCATATGAGTTTTGTGAAAGTCTAACATTGACACAAATGTGAGTCTTGTGGATGCTTTACAGCCACATTTGCACGAATCATGTGAATATCTAACTTGTCTATATGAAAAAGTCCTATCAATCTAGTAATATCAAAGAGGCTTTTAAAGTCCTGTTACCATTCAAAGTCCTGTTACCGTAATTATGAAATGCAGTCCTACCCTATCCATGCCTTGGCATTTCTAATCAAATTTTATTTCTTCACATCTCCTCTCCTTTGGTCTATCGACTTTCTTCCAGGTTGTTCTTGTACCAAATCAAGTTTCTCTGACCCCCAGGTACAACCACAGCAGTAAAATCATTAAAATATCATGACATGGGCGTTTCCCGTCTCATTTTCTTCCTCTGCAACATCTTCACCGCGACTTCTTCCTGGTCTATTACCCTGTCACTTTCCATCATGCAGAGTAAGAAAGACTCCCCACCAGCTGCTTAGCAACAGGTAAACAATAGTCTCATTTATTTGGCGGACTCCGGGATCCTGGTATGCAATATTAATTAACCAGCCCGACCAATTCCGACCATGCCGACCTGGTTGTAACCGTGTCCGATTGCTGTATAATACGATTCGCTTTATTGCAAGACGGTTATCGGAAACAAGAAACATCTTTAATTCTTTAAGCCCGTCGTAAGTTATGTAAGAATACGATTGTATATTTTGACTCAGATCGATTTGAATTTTAATCACTTGTTAATCAAACGGATATAAAATCTTACTTGAGCATGTATACTAATAAGGTACCAATAACTCATTAGTATACAGTATTGAAATGAGCATTAAAGCTTATTTTTAATTATTTCTCTCTCTATCGATGAAACAATCTTTGTTCTACCTTGAGCAGATATAAGTCCAGGTGTTGGCAATTAAAGTCCATGGGTGTAACCTGCTGCTGCAGTTAGATTTAGTGAGAAAATGGCCGATCAGCTTTGTTAAGCCTTATTAATCCCCATAAAGGTAATGCCACAAAATCACAATTCTTGCACATTTACCTTATATATTTCAGCAAATTTAACTCTGAAATACATTTTCAAACAGACGTAGAAAAATGAAATAAAATCATTCACTGTTGAAAAAATATTTTTTTAAAAATCATGATTTCTCATTTTGACAAATTCTTGATTTCATAGTGTCTTTCGCAGTTTTTATAAAAGTATTTTGTTTTTCAGTGACTTGAAGTTTATTTTTGTATTCATTATTTACCATACCGTCACAGTGAGCTATAGAGAGTTAATGGCCATATCGTCGTGGACGTGACATCGGAGATTAGCGAACGCAACGGCGCACGCTCGAAGGTGACATCATAATGATAGTCCTCTATGCCAATTCTTAATCTTAAAATGTAACAGGTCGAAGTTGACTTTGGTTGTCTTTTTTAGTTCCCTCTTTTAATCCGTAAAAAAACTGTCATCACTAGTACATAATATCTCCATGCACGTAGTTAGATAATACCTGTGCCTCTGCTAAATAAGCATATGCATGTTGTTTGTTTTTCTTAAGCCTTTCAGTCCTAAGAAAGTAGGATTATCTCGGCTTTTTAAAGACGTTGCTTGTTTTTGCTGAGAATTTTTTGTGGGTAGAAATTTGGAATTTGGAAATTTTGCCCGGACAGCCTACTCTTTTATCGATTTTGAACTGCCAAGAGTTCTTTAACGTGCGTAACGTACACATGGGACCTCCGAAATCTATTCACCCTTATCCGAGAAGGCTGGACGTCGGGCTTCCCTACCCACTGGAAGCCAGGGGACCGTTGAGTCACTGAAAAAATGCGGGTTTTCGATCTTCGTGTTCTTCCATCCCCCGTGCAGGACCTGCGAGTCGATCCCGGCCCGTTTTGTCGGTGAGCAGACGCCAAACCACAGAGCCACTGCGTCCCCCTAGGCATGCATATTATGTTTACGGTTATTATGCTATGATATACTATAGTTATACAGGGTGTCTCTAGAGTTACTATACAGTAAGGCTTAAAATACTCTGTGAAATAAACTACTAAAAACAACCCTATGGAATAGAATTCTTGGAATTAAGTGTCTCTGGGAAAATTTATCTGGATGAATTGAAATATTATCACTGTGCTTGCATTGAACTAATGACCAGCTTTTCACAACTTGCTTTTTTAACAGAATGGAGCCCTACAAGCAACTGTATAGGAAACTTTACGGACACACTGTATGTATAACCGTGATCATTAAACGTATAAGGTTGATTTACTGTTCTGTTTATCCGAATGATGCTTAAATCAGAACAATACTCATGAATTGAAGTTTAACAGTTAAGTGGAAAGCCTCCCACAAGGACATAGATCTGCATAATAGAAATGCATGTCTTGCTGTTGTTTTGCCTTTCCGTCCCGGAACGGAAGCCCTCACTTGACTTATCAACTGATGGGAGGAGCTTTGGTTGGTGAGTCCCGTTTTTTACTTTGTTCTGGGTACAATCATCTCTGCCTTACCGAATCAATCTTTCTTTCTCTCTTTCTTCTTTCTTTCTTTCTTTTTTTTTCTTTCTGTGTTTCTTTCATTCTTTCTTTCTTACTTTGTTTCTTTCCTCTACTTTCTTTCTTTCTTTCTTCTTCCTTTCTTTCTTTTTCTTCTTTTCTTTCTTTCTTTCCGTTTCTTTCTTTCTCTTTTTCCTTTTCCTTCTTTCTTTCTTTCTTTCGTGCTTTCTTTCAACCTTTCTTTTTCTCCTTTTTTCTACCTTTTTTCTTTCTTTCTTTCTTTCCTTTTCGTTTCCTCTTCTTTTCATTCGCTCTTTCTTTCATGAAATCGTTCCTTCTTTGTCTTTCTTTCTTTCTTTCTTTCTTTCCAAATATTGTTAAGTCAGTCTTTCATATACTCAGAATATGAATATGAATTGATAGAAGATCCAATATGTCTGCCATTAATCTTCAGTTTCAACAGGGAAAAGATGAAACAAAAAATAGGTCAATAAAGGCATCAAACTTACCATCATAATAATACAGAGTGATTCAAAAAGAGTATGCCATAATCATTACCCATTTATTCACTTCTAAAAGAATACGCCAAAATCATCACCCGATATTTCAAAAAGCGAAAAACAACAGAAAAATCTAGCTTGGACACATGTGTTGTTCATATCGTGACAATGGCATTTGTTTTCGCAAACTCAAGCACACAAAACGCCTTCTGCTGAGGCACCGCCATTTTGAGTGTAAATAAAAACGTAATCTTCCCACAATTCAACGGTGCCGGAAGGATTATGTAACCACAGCGGGGAAATTGACACCCAGTCAAACTTGGATAACTCCTCTATCAAATTATCACTGATTCAGTCCATTACAATGCCTTAGAACTGAATAAATGCGTAATGATTATGGCGTATTCTTTTGGAATCACCCTTATAATGTTATTTCTGTTTTGTATAATCACTGTCCCTTTATACGCTGTATGTGTACTCACTTAGATTAGGTCGTTTTATATTACAATGTCGTGTGTACCAATACGTGGACCTAGATGACTGGTTTATGTATTTGCTCTCTCATTAGTTTTTTGATATGTAGCATTACTCTGCCAAACCAATAGACATAGAGATAGGTCAACGACGCTGGCGGTGGATAGAACACACCCATAGGAAGCCATGCAGCAGCACTATAAGGCATGCACTTCAATGGAATCCACAGGGACAGAGAAATAGGGGTCGGCCGCGAACAACCTGGAGAAGACTCATGGAGAATGATTTGAAGAGAGGAGGGCTACAGTGGAAAGATACAGTGAGAAGTGCCCAGGATAGGAGAAAGTGGAAGTCTGTTGTTCGCGGCCTATACCCTGATACAGGGTGAAAAGGCGTTGATGAGGATTGATGATTGTTTTGCCAGCGCGAGGGAATGTTTTCTACTCAATAAAGTCTCTAGGTCAGTGGTATATTGTAATGTTATCTTGCCAGTACGTGAAGTCTAGCCTGCTGTTACATGTTCATTGTACAACAGTAACAAAAAGAACAAGAACAGGAACAACCAAAAACAATAACGAAACTGACATCAATAATGGCGAGACCTGAGAACTAAGTTTAAGACGTAACATAAAATAAAACTTTATGTTTGTATACAGTTATATACATTGACATTTGAACAGCTTCTATGTCTGTTTGCTCTTCTGTCTGTCTGTCTGTTTGTCTGCCTGTCTGTCTGTCTGTCTGACTAGCTATCTCTGTCATGTCCTCTCTCAGTATATATATGTCTGTCTAGCCGTCATGTGAGCAGTTTCTATGCCTGTTTGCTCTTCTATCTTCTATCTGTTTGTTTGTCTGTCTACCTGTCTGTCTCTCTGTTTGTCTGTCTACCTATTTTTATCATCTATCTATCATCTATTCTAGAACTCCAAACTGCCACGGATTAGAGGATTCCTTTCCTTGTGACTCGAACTAACACTGCACCTCTGCCCATGGTTGACGCCCCTGGAAATCCCCTGTTTGTTCTCCTGCCAGTTCGTTCTGTCATCGCTCATAACTGGTCATCAAACACTTTCAGTGTCCACACGAGCCCTGCATGCCATGACTCCATACATTTCACTCTTATTTGGCCTTTATCTATCAAAGATTCTCAACTTGTTCTCAATAAGGACCTCATCTTTCTCACAAAGAATCCATAATCGATCAAACACACAGTTTTTTTTATAAGCTGTCGGACACTCCATAGTTTTCTCTCATAACTGGTCCTTGTCCATCAGGGGTTCTTAACTTACAATGGACAATCACCCCCCCCCCCCTCCCCTGCTCCCTACTGGTTCTCATATCATAGAATTCAGAATATACTTAACTCTCACAGTTTTCATGTGAGCATTAAAATGCAAACGATTCTATAGATCCATTAACTATGACGTCTAAACTTCCTCTCCCGGCCCCCCCTTTTTTTTTTTCGAGAATTATGACGTCAGACTTCCGCTTCTGTCTCCCCCCCCCCCTCTTTTACACGGAAGTAAATACAAACGGGGTTCGGATCTATAGGCCTCAATCTCATCTGATTTTTACATTCCCGATTTTCATGTAATGAGGGATCGTGCCCATCTCAATTAAGGCCTATGGTAGAATAAACATTACATTACGTTTTCCTTACAAACTCTGCATGAAACAGAACCCAGGTTTATTTTGTCTTTATCTATCCGGCATTCCTAATGTATTGAGAAACAACGTCATTTGAACATGAACATGATGGTTAGTCAATCACTTTGCAGTTTCTGCGACAGTTATTTAATTCATGAAAGCGAATATTTTAGCAAAATGTCAAATAGTCGTGATGTCAACGCCTGTCTATTACCCTTATTTGTATCATGTTATGCCTAAGGACAAACGCATATGCCAGCTACTAAACTACATGTATTATTAGAACTATTGTATCCACCGTTACATGCATGTCAAAGCTCAGGTGTGTAGAAACACTCTATGATCTTTCTTGTGCCAGCACATTTCTCAGGCAGAGAATCAGAATACATCTTTATTATCTAACCCTGTAGAGCTACAGGTCATGTCTTGTGGAGTAACGTCCTTAGACACGACGACGAGATGAACTTATGACCAAAGAACCAGCACTCACAAAATGGCATGCACTTTTAATTCGCTATTTTTGTCCCAGCTTCTGCTCCTTATTTTTCAAGCGTAGATGGGGCGTTTTTCCGAAACGTCTCCTACGCTTTAATAATTGTCTGTAAATTTAGAGTCATTTGTTGTTCACTCAAATTACCGTACGATTTACTGCAAGATTTTTTTTTTTTGGGCTGTAATTTTACCGCACAAATATAGCATTTTGTGGGTGCCAAATTCTTGTGGAATTCTAGCATCATAGCCTAACAAGCATTTTACAGCATGACTGTTTTCTGTTATAATTTTATGGTATACTTTAGACATTTTTTGGTGCCAAAGTCTTTTGCCACATTTTTACATGAAAACCCTTTACAGTGTATGCGTCGTTGTGTATGTGACTTGACAGACATCGTTATCCAGCGCTTTGTCTTCCCCCTGGTCCTTGAATGATACTGATCCTAACGTAGCAGCGAGTAAGATCCGCCCACTGGCAATGTGACATGCAATCCTTCAACAAAACCGAAAAAAGAAGTTTGGGTTGTTGGATCAAAAATAAAGCGAATGACACGTTTAGATCAGAGTGTCATTTGGGCTATTTTGAGACACTTTGACGTTGGGCAGAGCAGATGCCTTCAAAAGCCATTTGGCGAGAATTGAACACCCGAGAGAACAAACACTTGTTGGCTTCACAATGCTGTGAAATTTCAGACCACTGTTGGCTGAGGGTTGGCAGGCCTACAAAAATAGTTTTAACATACTTTTAATGCACTTTTCAATAGCTAAGGTTTCGTGTCTCTGTCTAAGAGATGTGCACGGCTCTAGTTTAAGGCAAAATAAAATCATTTACTCAGCACGAACTTTTATACTGTTATTTCTGTCACGCAATTATGGACTATTTGTTACTGTCATTTTGACAATATACTAACTGTTCTGGTCTAGGTACATACGAGTGTACAACAGAATGAACTCCATCTAGAAGGCATATGACATGTATATTGTCTGAAAACGTATATTGTAGACAGAGCTAAATATATTTATTTATTTTTATTACAATAGGCACTAGTTCTGTTTTGCTTTTGTTCAGATTTTTATTCGGAAAACTGATATGTATCTTTCCCATGCAAAAACGATATTGATAGTTTATCGATTTATGGTCATGTACTAGGGGTATTTTTGCTTACGGACAAAAAATTCAAAGAAACCCACAATTTCAATTTTATGACAGCCTGAAGGTGGATAAAGATCTATGTGGGCGAGACATCTTAAAGAGAGAGAGAGAGAGAAAGAAAGAGAGAGAGAGAGAGAGAGAGAGAGAGGTCAGACCTAAACTCGAACTCTGGCAAGAGATGGCGAGGCGATTCTATTAGGTTGGCAGCTCGAAGAATATAGAAGACGAAATATGATAACAAAGACGAAGAGAAGGAACACAACTTAATGGCAGATCCCTGTTGAATGTGAAATCGACGCTTTCACTGTTAGTCTCTGAAAGGATCCGGATTGTAAAATCTCATATCTTTCTGCAATCGAGAGATGATTGATATGACATTATAGAATCAACGCCTGCAGGAAAGAGGAGTAGGGTGGGCGGGTGAGTTGGGGGGGGGGGGAGGGTATTTCATTCTATCTGCCCTGCATGTTGCCTGTCCTAGACTTGTTTGACAGCGCCCAGGTGGGCAGACCAAAGATGGAAATTTAAGATGACGGGGTAACTTCCTATGGCACAAAAAGCACATCAGGTAAGAGAGAGAGAGAGAGAGAGAGAGAGAGAGAGAGAGACAGAGAAAGAAATATTGACATAGATTCCATGAAGAAATGGAAAAGGAAAGAAGAAGGGGGGGGGGGGAGGGGGGAGAAGAAGACTGAACCATACAAGATGAAAAGAGACTCCTGCCTCCTTCAGCTTCTTCTAAGATGTAGAGCTAACAAAACTTGGTGTGCAAAGTTGTACATTGATTACCTTCAGTTGGCTTTCCTCCAAATTTTAATAAGAGGCAATATTACCTTTTTAATGTTCTAGAACTAATATCAGTATCGAAAACCGGGTCAAGGAATTCGTTGACATTAATCTCTGTGCTTTTTGATGGCTGATTATATATATGCCCAATATCGTCAAAATTTCAGTGATAAGAGACTGGAATTTTTATGAGTATTTCTGCTTTTGTTTGTTTGTTTGTTGTTCTTGTTGTTTTTTATACAACTCTCATTACAAATATCTATATCTACTGGCCATGTCAAAAATTTGTCAAGTTCGCTGGTTTCTGATTACTTTTATCACTCAAAGATGCGGTCATGTTCTGAAGATACATTGTTGCCTGCACTAGTAGTGCTTGGTATCTATCTATGTGGCACAGCAATGAACACCGGACAAAATATGTTTCATGCTTCTCAGCTTCATTTATTCAAAGGCCTAAGAGCTTTATTCTGTTTTATTTTCTTTGGAGATACGATATACTGGTTCAGTACAGGGTTTTTTTTAGCCAGAGTTATCGAATCCACTTCAGCATTATCTCGAGTACTGTAAAATAGGAGGGCATCTAGCAAGAAAAACGACACTGAACGTGGCACATTGTACCCTATCAAGTGTTGCCTGGCAGTGGTTTTGACCTAAATTTTGAAATGTGGCAAAGATTAAAAAAGAAAAACCAGTATCGCGATAAAAGACGATCTGCAAATTAAGATTATTGAAACCGTTTTTTTCTGTCATTTTCTGGGTGGGAGAGAGTAGAGAGGGAGAAAAGGCCGGGGGTGGGG
>JBCEWB010163026.1:0-10403 GCA_039654565.1 Peronia peronii | reverse complement strand
AGAAGTTCCTCTGGTGAACCCGACTGTAGACCAGTAATCCTCATATGACCGATACTATGGTTGGGAAGATTAAAATGGTGCCTCATTATCATCATCATCATCATCATCATCATTTTACGAAAAATGTCTTATAATTAAGATGACTGTCCACCGGCAACTAATCATCATCATCATCATCGTCATCATCATCATTTTATAAAAATGTCTTAAAATCTAAGACGACTGTCTACGGGCAACTAAGGAAATAAATCTAAAGAAGCAAATAACAATAATATATAGGCTCGATGTAATAAAAATTGAATCACTTAGCCAAATTTTCGAACCTACTTGATTCTTCGTCAGGGCAATCATCGTCATCATGATCATCATTATCATCATCATCATCATCATCATAATCATCATCATCATCATCATCATCACCATTATCATTTTGTGGAAATGTCTTAAAATTTAAGACGGATTGTCAACCAGCAACTATTTCAATACTAAAAGAAACAAAAATTTAATCTGTAAAACTCGATAGTTAAATACTGAATAAACTGATAATACTGGCCAAATTTTCGAACGCTTTTGATTCTTCGTCGAGACAACCACTACCTTTATCACCATCGTCATAAGATCATCATCATTATCATCGATATTTTCCATAACAATGTTGAATATGATGCTAGAAACTGATTTATGCTTACTAGATTGAGTACATACAAACAAGAAACCACAAATAAGGAATATAACCGCGTAATATGAAAGAAAAATACAGAGACAAAATTTCCAATTTCTACTATTTTTGCATCGAATTCAAAATCATGATCATCACTTACCGAAGTCACATAAATTTTTATCGTCATCAGTCTCATCATCATTTTTCTCACTTCCATTCCCGGCATCATCCGGCCCCCATTCCCCCACCTCCGCCGTCCACCCCCCTTTCCCCACCCCCTTGTCCCCGCCTTCCACCCCTCCTTTCAACCTCTGTTTCTCTGGTAGCGTGTCTACGCAAGCCAGAGAACCATCAAAAGTAAAAGGTCCATGTTAATTTTCAAAAGGCTTCTGTCATCCTTCTGTGTATAGTGTATGCACGAACGATGGGCATGTTCTCTCTCTCTCTCTTGTCTTACATGTTCTCAGTCCTGTTGCTATAACCTGAATTTTCAAACACTTCTCACTTATACGTGGCAGGGAATGTCATTACCTTGAAACATTATTTTTTTTCTGAAGCAAAATAAAAAATTGCTAAGAGAAATACTATATGCTTGATTCTGTAACTGAACAAAAAGTGACAATCGTGGTGGAAATTTTTTAAGAAAAATTTTTAACAATTGTGAAACAGTAAAATAAAGATTAAACAGAGTCAGAATGTGACTACAGAAAACGTTGCCTGCCTGCTGAGAGCCGCTCTCCCGAATTGTTGGTAGCGGTGGTACAGTTCAAAGTGTTTGAGACGTGTACTCGAGGACAAGCAAATTTTTGTTTAGGCCCGAAGCTGACATTAATACAGAAATAAAACAAAACAAATGGACATATGAACACACACACACACACAGACACACACACACACATTACACAGACATGCAAAAACCAATAAAACAGCACATAAAAGAAGAAAGAAAGAAAAAAAATGATGTGAACACTTTGTTGAACTCTTCAAAGCAATCACATATCCACTTGTTATTCCTGATCGAAAAGTATCTGATAAAAATTATGTCATAATAAATAAATGAATTATATATATATTATAATGCATTTTATGTCAGCTTTGAATTAATGACATTGTATTATGCGCGTGTAAGATATATTTCTGCAATCTTCAGTGTGAACTTTGAACATAGGATCCCGAATGTTCATAGACGCCTTCAAACAGGCATAAAACTGTAATATTGTGTCCTAGTGATCATAAATATATTTTCTGAAAAAAAAAAAAGAAATCAGTGAGTGAACAACAATTTTTTAGGCAATTTTATATTGTTTTCTTGATTGCTTTGTTTTCTTTCTTACTTTCTTTTTCTTTTCTTTTCCTTTTGTTTGTTGTTTTTATTCTTTCTTTCTTTCTTTTGTACTTTTGTTTTCTTTTTTTCCTTCTCAGTGATGAAGTATTGGAACTAGAACAAGAGCAAAAGCCTTCTGTTTGGGAATGAGCAAGAATCAGTAGTGTTTAATCCATGCAACTTAGGGACTGCCAGTAAAATGTATCAGATTAAACGAATCACTGAATAAGTTGTCCTCAGTGGAGGAACCTCGCTAGTTTTACAAGTGGACTACTTCGAGACAGATTTTATGTCCGGTGACTTATGTTTGTGATTATGATTAGGACTGATTATTGTTAATTTGAACAGTATTTTTATGCATGTTTCTGTCTTTGCTTTGCTTAACAAGTCCAAAACAGACAAGAGAAATAGCAAATGTCATTATTTTATTATCTCATTTGTTTCATTATCATATTTCTCGTATGTATAAACACAAAACGAAACAACAAGAATGAATTAAAAATTTGCAAGAGCATACAACAAACACTTCTAATTAAAATTAGATGGAATCTTCAATAACATAAATCCTATGTTTAGCTCGCCCAGTTGTTACAAAGTGAATACGAATAAGGATTAGTTTTCTTGAAGAGAGATCAACTTTAAAACGAATCAACAGCAGCCTCTTTTGTTGTGACAGGGACGAACAAATTGAGCATTGGATTACAGTAATCTGTAGTGTACACATCCTTGACACAGGAAAACAAATCGTTATACGGATAAGGCAGGCAAGGATATCGTGATGTATCGACGTGCTCTGCTGTATTATACAACATGTAGTATTATATGTTCCTTGCTTCATTTTCATTGCTCTAGCTTCTCTGCGGCCGCTCACACGGAATTACTTCTACTACACCCGCACTCACATTCAATCATTCTGTCTCACGCTGACTCAAACTCATACACTCAGTTATACTTCAATCCCTGTCATTAGTGGTTTCATCCATTATCGCCACTCACATTCAACCCCACTCTCACTTTTCTTGATATTAAGCGCCATATTATTTCCTCTCGTTCAGCCTCTCATTCCTGGACTCCTACAACCTGCCTGACGTTGTTTGTCTTATTTCATTAGCTACTTCCTTGTTTTCCTCCTGGTATCCCTTGAATGTAATAGGAAATTGCAACGTTTATCTCGTAATTGCCTGTCTCTTTGTCTTTCTTTATTTTCAAATGTTGCTCGTGCTACATGACAGACTATGAACATATCGGTCTGCCACTTGTATCTTATAAATGTCTAAGACCTTCAGCCATTATAAAATAATGAGTACATCAATCTCAGAAGTGCTTGTAGTAAACCGTTTATTATTATTACTATTATTATATATATGAAATCCGTCCATATTTTTTCCAAGAGTGAATATCTGTGGGTGCCTAATAAGATTTAAAAAACATTTTTTAAAAAAATGTATGGAAGTTGTTGTCTTCTTACAAGGTTTTGAATTCATTCACTAGCGTGAACAACTGAGACTAACAATTATAAACATCTCTCACTTTTTTGCGCAATACAATATTCGCCGTTTTCAGTCATTTTCTTGCTTCATTCATAATATGTGACAAAGATATGTAAAGTAAAGACACCACACAGGAAATATTGGAACTGTTTAGTGTGAACTTCACGAACACTTCCATTATAAAAAGGCTGTTCAGTCATCAATATACATATAGTTATGAATCAAATCAATCATTACAACACTGACTGTATCCAACGACAGCCATTAACTTCATCGGCACTTTCGATTGTTCCTTTCACATACCTGATTATGTCTGTGTTCTGAAGAAGTCAAGGCGTCTGGATGCTTATGCTGTTTTCCACTTCTTTGATAAAAGGGTTTCAACAATTATGTTCACTTTCATGGGCTGACACCTACTTAATTAGGCTGTTTTCGCACATAAGACCAGAGTTAAGCAAAGCTTCTCACTGTATTTTTTTTTTTTTTTGAATTAAATTGTCTGTGTGGGTTTCATGATAAAATACCTGACTGTTTGTCCATCAGTAGAGGGATTAATCTTTTCAGGCAGTAAGTCTGGACGAAGAATCTTTCGGAGTCTTTGTAGTTGTCAACTCGCATCCGAATAATTATCAGTATTCGTCTATACTAAAAATCTACAACAACACCCATAAAAGGCTTTTATGGACTCGAAAATTGCTGAAAGCATCCATATGAAATCTGGCACACAAAGTTGTTGCAAAAGATATGTGTTTCTAATTACATATAAACCCGAAAAAAAGCTTATTGTCTTTGACTTTATTCTAAAAAGAAACAATTGAATAGTGAATTCGCGAGGGTGTTTAATCCGAATTGTACATTCGATAAAATGACGCATTCTGTCTTGTTCTTCCGCTCCGCTCGCAGAATATCCAAAAACAAAACACACTTTCTTTCAGTAACATCCACTTTACTAATTCATATTACCAACATCGAGGTGCGCACGCTTGCCATACACTCTGAGTCGCAGTGCTTCTCCTTCCCATTCCGTGGGTTTGACCTAAATTTAAAATGTCGCCCAAGGAGGCCATGGGTTCTCTACGACATTTAGTATTCAAAAGAGCCGCGATACGAAAAAAGTATCATTACTATAGTAATCTCGAAACAGTATATTTTTTAAGGTGTAAAGAATGAGTCACTACTGTCCACAGTGTAAGTCCGTGCTCCTTTCTATTGAGCCTAAAATGTTGCTCTTACTTACTGTGGATTAAGCCATCAATCGCTGTCTCGGCACGTTGTTTGGTTTGTTCCCTTTCTTTGCAGCTTTTTGTCATGTGAAAACAATCATGCAATATGCGCAACACGAATCACCTTCACTTGCGAGGTAACCTCCACCAGGAGGTTGAAAGATGTATATAGAACTAACTTAATCTTCGCTTACGACGAATTTCATATAACACTATATATATCGAATGTTATTTCCATCGGCCTGACTTTGAATAACATGACAAAGCATGAATGAAAATAAAACAACAAACAAACAAACAAACATCAATTTATGTTCAACGTCTGATATTATGAGGAAAATGTCATTTAATGTTATCGCGAGAAGTCGTGATGATCAAATGTTTAGCCAGATTCTGCTGCGCGATCTCTTGATGAAGTGTATGCGACATCAGGGATGTGTCCTATCGGAGGACTAGGCAAATCTCAAAAGTTGGGCATCAAGATAATCTGTCGTTTATTTACTTGATTGTTTGTTTACTGTTGTAATTGTCTTTCTTTGTGTGATGATTTAATGTTGTCTTTGTTTATTCATCATCACCAGTCGTCACCTGTTTTTGGATACTCAGTATGAAAGAACAACTAACCCAGTCCGATCTTGAAATAATTTGACCATTTCAGTCCTTGAATAACCACTTTCCTCACATCTTCCTTCAGGCACCGCTTCCAGAAGAACGGAGATCTATCCTTTAGATCGTCCCCATCTGTCCGAAGATGCTGCGATTTGATGTTCTCAGTATATGTCGTATAATTTTTTTTTTGATGAAGATGTCTGGGCCGTTTGTCATGAGGAATATGTCATGGGGTTTCGTTTGTTTGTTTGTTTACTGATGTGATGACGATTAAGTATTTGTTATAAATAAATAACGTGCTTGTTTGAAAGGGATAGTTCTAAAAGTGAGCATTATGAGGTCTGCATCAAATTCTATCATGTTGACATGATTTCGAACAACGCTGTTAAACAGGCAGATTATGTCAATGACGAAAATCTTTCAAGTTTGAGGGCAATTGTTGAATGTGTAAATTAGACATGTCTCAAGACCTAGAAAGTAACAAAAAGAATCAAATTTGCTCATACAAATCTTCTCACCAGCGAACGGACAGATCTGTCAATATGAAATACCCGAGAGATATAAGGTGTTCTCATATATGCCTTTGCCAAGGGCCTTATGTTTTTTTTTTTTCATGTATTGTAATATCATTCTGAAGGCACAAAAATACGAGAAACTCAGAAAAAGTAACAACAACAACAACGGTAATAACAACAACAAAAATAACCCCAAGGCTCTTTTGGTGCCATGTCTCGTGTTCTGAGAGCGTTTTCAAACATTGTTATTATAAGAAGTTGTTGTTTCGTTTCGGGTTTTACATTCATTCAAAACGGAGAACGACTTTAAAATAAAGACAAAAACTTTCATTTTATCTGCCCATTATTGTATTTGAATTTTTAAAATGTTTTATTATTGTTTTTATGTTTACACAGACTCCGCCATGTCTGTCTGGTGAGATGCTGTCTTTATTAATCTTTTTCGTTATCTTGCCTTTAATTTGTGCTTCTCATATTTTAGGCAGAGCAAAAGCTGTGGTGTGCTTGTGTATAACCGGCAGGATGCCTAATGGCTTTGCCTATAACAAAATCTCTCATTTATATGTTAACTGATCCCATAGCCCACTGTGGCAACATATTATACATCACACTGTTTGTAGGTGTGAGACGATTTTAATGTCTGCTATATTATAGACACTTAATTACGTATTTATTTAAAACGAGTGGTTTCCCGAAATGCCGTCCATGAGTTGCTGTGCTTAAATTCAGATAATCTGATTTCCACAACGAAACTTCAAATAGACTCGAATTTACCGGCCACATCGTCCTAGACTTTGACTTTAAAACAAACAAACAAACAAAAAGCAGAACAAAAAGAAAAACAAAGGACTTAGGCCTTTGTACGTAAGTAAGTAAAATGAATGCACATGCGCTTTTAATGCCGCATGCATATATGGGATTATCTTGAGTGCGAAACAGGAACTGCATGGTAACCGGTGACTGGATCTAATTCGATTAATAATACAATGTTCAGAATGCGCACGTTTCCAGATACGGGGCGGTAATTTTCAGCCAGCTTTCTCTCTATTTTTTTTTCAATGCAAAACAAGCATGAGGGAGCCAGTATGGTTTTTGTCATGAATTAATGAGGTCTCTTCTGTTAATAACAATGTTTTGAGTTTGAGGACTTGCACATTTTCCCAAGGTCAGAATAAAGATATTATGGTTCCGAAGTGGTAGATTTGCAATGGTAAGTAGTAATCTATCTTGAAACGTGGAAATGATTGTAGAGCGAACAGCTTGGGAATTTTGATGCGTTTACTCTAAAATTTCATCTCATGATGGTTAGGAAAAAAAAAAACTGTTTGATCTATCTATTAATCTTATATCTTTGATGTTATTCGTGTGATACAGCGGTATATTCTGATTCTTTCAAAAGTCACTTCATGTGAAGCGTAATTTTTTAAAACACTGTTAGGGGAGTGTGCACTAGAGCATATAATTTTTGGTTTGTTTCAGTTCATTAACAAATTCGACTCAAAATATGCATTTACTCATCCAACCCATGGAAGGGTCTATTTCTACGAAAGAGCATAAAAAGATCTGTGACAGTGAAATGTAAATTGAAATTATAGTAATACACAAAGGAAATGAACTCGGGGTGTTATATTGCGGTGGAAATCCCAACAACTGCAATTTATGTGACCGTACAGAAGTATAAGATTGACCTGAACCTTTCACTATGTTTCGTCATTATCTCCATAACTGTAACGGCAACAGCAGCAACACCAACAATATCCACGATAGCCATCACCAAAAGATCAATCATAATAAATAAAACAAAAACAACAACCATGTGTTGGCTTAGCTCTATTTTGGTGTTTGCACATTTTCTTCTCTTCTCCTTTTGCTCCTTCTCTTGCAAGAAAGGCACTCTTAGGCTGTGTAAACAACAACAACAGTTATAACAACAAGGCTAACACCCAACAATCCTGGGTTGCAGAGGTGTATCCATCTCTTGATGACTATGTTTTCTTTCTTTGCTCCGATCGGCTTTTTAAATTCTATTTTTCTGCTAGGCTTCAGTGTTATCATGTCTTGTATGCTGCAAAACAACAACAACAACAAAACAACAACAACAAAAACAACAACAACCACAACAACAAACAGCAGCAACACAGTGTAGTAGCGCAATACACTAAACTGTCGACGCTGCAAACATTTGCCCGAGCAATGCACACGGCCAGGGCTGAAACATCTTGGGAGCTCACGAGAAAACATTGATTTATGGCCGCGATGCCGATGAAACGATAAATCGGCTTATATCGTATGATGAAATGGGGGAAGAAGGAAAGAAAAAAAAACCAGCGGACCGGCGTCTATCAGTTTATCTCGTCCTCGGCGTCTCTGAGTTTAGAGTGTATCATAGCTTAGTGATGCGACGGGTTGTTAATGTTGTGTAAGACATCGAGATCAATCACTTTGAATGTGAAGCGATCTGGCTGGTTGTGAGGGAACTAAAAGCAAGGCAGTACATGGAGGACAGTCATTGTAGCTGTTATAGTTTAGCGCTCGGTGTGAGCTGGCTTTTCTGACGGAAATATGAGGAATGCATTATACAGATGAATTTTATTGTTAACACTACATGTCGTTGCTAAACTCGATGAACTATAACAAAAAAAATGAAGACATAGATAGATTTAACTGCAGAATGTGCATATAGTATACACAAGCTAAAAATGAACGTCTTATTCGTAAGCGCGGTAGCATATGAAAACACAGTGACAGCTTGTAAGCCTTCAACAGAAATGTCATAGAGAAGAGAGGTTTGCCAAAGTAAATTGTCAAGAGATCTGTCGTGTAATCTGTCATGTAATGCGTGTCAGAACTCAATCATAAATAAGTGTTAGGGTGACACGGGGTAGAAATCTGAAAGTGCAATTAACAGTGTAATTTAAATATACAGTTGAAATTTTATAATAGAATGAATAGAATATATTGATAAATGAAAATAAAATGAAATGACTCCTTGCGGATGATTTGAGTTTATTGAAAGCATTGAGACAAACTGACTCTGGTACACTCAGCTCAGGAAACTGGAGCCCTGACATATCGTTGGATAGGCTAGAAAAAAATCTTAGAGACACCTGACGTTCGATAAAGAGTATGATGAAATGCTAATTAATCCTTCAGGGTTCGTCCGTTGGAAAAGTAACATTACTACTTCAAATCAATATTTATTTAAACAGCTTCTACTGAAATCAACTGGAAAAAGGCTGTATAATAAATATTGTTCATTACTGAGAATCTATAGTCATTTCTATTTATAAAATATGTATCCTCTCTTGCCTTTCAAGTTTAGAGACTCATCTCAGTGTCTGTCATTAGCCACACGAGGCTGTAGATATTTAAGGAAATCAATCGAGTTTGCATCTTGTCCATCAGAAGGCATCCAGCGTTCATAAAGGAGATGAGAAGACATCCTTGGATTATTCAATCAGCCAAGACAAGCCATATCCAAGATATGACAAGTCACGATTTCCTTAAAGTTTTAGGACAAAGCGGCAAGTCAAGCTGACTGCGGAAATTAATTTAAATAAAAGAAAGAAAGACAACATCTAGTCAGTTTCGGGAAGATAATATATATGTTTCACATTTGTTACATACAGATTACTTGAATTCGTTCTTTCTTTTCTGTTTAAGGGTTTATTTAATGATGGTAACAAGATATTATATTGGTGGTATTGCAGTAGGCTAAATCACTTTATACATTCTTACACTGATATAAACCGCCTGCTGGCGATTGCAAATTTAAAGTCTTTTTCTCACAAAGTTCTAAGCTTTAAAAACATGTTTATGGTTTGTCCAACTTCACTGCAATGAGAATATTGTGACTGCGAAAAGGTTTGGCAACTGGTTAACTGACGACCAGTTGGCTAGATCTGAAGCGTAATAGATTATTAACATAACTCATCTGTTCTTTTATCTCTGTCCCTGTTGTCTCTTTTTATTCCCGCTTCAGGATTTGTCATGTCTAGTTATCTAATTTAATCTAGTTATCTGCTCTCTGTATGTCTGTATGTATACTATATATGTGCCTATCTGTCTGTCTTCAGTATGTATGTATGTATGTCTGTATGTATGTATGTTTTCGTGTATATATGTTCCTACGTGTGCATATATGTGTGTACTCTTGTATTAATGAATGCGTACACTAGGACAACAATGTTGAGGTGACGCAAACGAGCTTTGCGCATCGATCGATATTGGAGTCTTGGTCACAGGTGTGAAAGATAAGAAATTTACTGATGTGAGGATGACAAAGACAGCGGAAAAATGATTTCAATATAGATCCAATCCCCATGTCTACGGCCTACATTTTCTCAAAAGTAGCCATAGACAGTATGACATTATTGCGAAAGCTGAGCAACAATCTTGAAATTGTTTTGTTTTGTCTCTGTCTGTGGTGTAGAATAGATGGTCCCCAGATGTCATGTGGGCGTAGTGTATATGCTTAAAGAAAGAAGGAAAGATAGCTAGCTAACTAGTTAGATAGATAGATAGATAGATAGATAGATAGATAGATAGATAGATAGATAGATAGATAGATAGATAGATAGA
>JBCEWB010163015.1:0-10403 GCA_039654565.1 Peronia peronii | reverse complement strand
TACACACTAACAACCTTCTGTGCATTGATTTCATTGTTGAATTTGACAGCATAAAAGTGACAATCTCGATGTGTCACGCTTCATGTTAGAAAAATATTATTTTTATAACTAGATACGTTTGCAACATTTCTTCTGGCATCTTTGCTGCTATGGGTCTGCTCCCACAGCTGAATTACCATATTAAGCACATCATAATCAAGTTTCAATGCTCAAGTGTCATTTTTATTGCCATAGGAAGCAATTTTGTAAGATATATGAAAAAAAAAACCACCTATTGGCAAAGGCTCATATTTGGGGCATGTTCATATGGGGCATGAGCAGTTCTATTATTGGTCCTTGCTGTGGAGTAAAACACACTGACAGGGGAGGTGGGGGGAGAGGACAGCAGATCTCTTTTTACGATGATCCTTCAAATAAATAACAGTCACATATCTCCTTACCAGTTTGTCTGTCTAGTGCCTGTGTAAACTGGTTGATTGTTGGTGGAACTTTCAAACGTTGGTACAGGACTGCTTTCTGTCTTTGCAGACGAATGTATTTTGGCCATTTTACAAATCTGCTGAGATCTCGTTTGGGTTGGATATCCTGACCAATCCCAAAGTTTTTGGGCCTTTTCTCAAACAGTGGGTTGACAACCTTCTTTGGTTCGACCTTTTTGGCCACCAACGGGGCCGCGGCCACCTTCTTCTTACCCTTCTTCGACTTGGGTGGCTGAAATGTAAATGCGATAAAACATTTACAGCATATCTCAACAGTAACTCAATATACTCATGCACTCAAACGTTAAATGATTACGAGTTGGATTTGATAATATAAGTTCAAAGTACCAATGCATATAAAGCCCACTGATAGGTGATCGAAACGGATTTTTAACATGTCAACATTGAACTGAGGATAAGGCAGGACCTACCATGATAACTAGATACCGGAAAAAGGACCCTGTTAAGGAACTTCCGGTAAAAGTTGTAATAGTAAAGCGACATAATAATTAAAATGATTTCTCATTTTTGAACAGGCAAAGCAATAATTTTCAACATCAGTATTAAAAATTATAATTATTTGTGTATATTTAAGTTTTAAACGGAACCTATACATTTTTGCCTAAATTCTAACACAATTTTCAAATTTGTTTTCAGAAATGGCTTCAGGATTACTTTTTTAAGTTTACTTTTAGCAGTTTAAAATCATTTGACAGTAGCGCTTATGTGACCAGAATTAGCAATCCCGTGCATATACCTTGATAAAATCTATTCCGAACATTTAACTCATGTTGACGATATGGTTCAAATACACCCGTGTCCTCATTTGTGCCACGCTATTCGTAGCCAGCCAATAGGTGCGTTTGATAATTCAGCTCTATTACTTAGATTCTATCTCTCAAGGACTCTTTATACATGTAGTTACTCCATCATACGTTTTAAAGTTCCTCACGGAATGGTATAGTTAAGGAAACATCTGACAAGAGATGGAGATAACATACCACTCTGTTGCACTAATGCTCAGAGAGAACAAGCAATAGATTTGCTTTCTCTCTCTCTCTCTCTCTCTCTCTCTCTCTTTTTTTTTTTTTGACAGCTTTCTTTTCTTCAGTGTTTATCATGCCCCTGAGTCATGTTGTCATTGACATGAATTTAATCAATGGCCAGGTAAAAAGTATTTTTTTTATTGATAGCAGAAGCGGATTGCCTAACAAACGACACAGCAGCAACAACACAACAGCATGTAGGCACATATACAGCAATCGAATTCTAATCTAGTCAGTAAAATCTTTTTTTTTTCACCAGTTTAGCTTATAGTTACAGAATATTAAAATTCCGGAAAGGATGAGACAGATCTACAGTTCGTAGTTTCCGAGACTTTACCGGACACCATGTAGATCTAGATCTAGATCAACATCTGGATTCTACATGACAGTGCGTGGATTTATTATATCCGTGTGATAATTTATATATTGGAACAGTGTTAAATTGGCTAGTATTAAATCTATAGATCTAGCTGTTCAATATTTTTATGATAACTATCCGAGAATTGGCGTGATGTTGAACCAAGTCATGAGAACTGTGGTTGCTCTAGATCTAGTGTAGATCTAGACGATCTAATCCACATCTATTGTCTTGGTCATGATCATGAGTCTAGCTCCTATTCTAGTTGATAGATGCATCATGCTTTCATTTCAGTAAGGTATTGATATTAAATAGATCTAGATCAAGATGTATAAGTATAAAATTATGTCTAGATCTAGGGCCCCAAAATTTGTATGTTTGCTACAATGAAATTACCAGTTTTTTTTACCATGTCCAACCTTGACCCATCTGAATGATACCCCATATGGGACAGGTCCCTCAAATGGGACAGTGTGGAACTCAATATGGGACACTTATAATTTTCAGCCCAATGAGTTAATATATCATTTTAACTTTATTACTACACCACTTTGTTTTGTCTAGACCATTCAAAGTTATTTAAAAGGATTTGGGCTTTTGTTTTATACCAGATTGAATGACAAGTAACAGTATTGTACACCTATCAACTGATATGGTAGACCGACTAACCGATATGGTACACCTATTAGCTGATATGGTACACCTACTGACATGGTACACAGCATTTCTAAGTTGCACATAACACATGGTACACACACACAGTCTACACACAATTAACATGAAACTACAGAGAATCGAAAAACACATGGTAATGGTATGAAAATGACAACTGACATTTGTTTACCATCACAAAAATCACTCATATATTAATGCTTCAATCTCTTCCACGGTCTTTCCAACCAATTTCTCATCATGTGTACAGTTCACATGATACCATTTACAACACCCACCACACTCAACCCAGTCCACAAATACATCATCCATCGCACCCAAACAGACGACACACATTTTCATAGAAACGTATCCTGACCATTAACTGGCTATACACCATCAGCGCTATGATCTTTTATACGTTAAAAATAAATAGATCTCGATTTTAAATATTTTCTTTAATTTTAAAAGTTTGAAATAAAATTCAGTTATTGAGGTTATTCTGTATTTGAATAATTTTTATTTACTAAGATCATGTTAGAGATTGACTATTGACAAGGGTTTATTTACAGTGTGGATAGATGGAATCTCCTAAATCCTGTTTTGGATAGTTCTCTTGGGGACATTGTACTGCTTAGAATTAGCTTTCCCAAAGGTCAGTTTCTTTTCTTTCACAGCACTCACAGCAGCTTGTACTGTATCTTCAAAGTAAGACAATCGCTATGATGATGCCATGATGCTGACAATAAGAACAGAAGCATTATATCCTTCTAGAAACCATATTTTTCTTTTAACCTCAAAATATTTGAATACCGGTAGTTAAAAAAAAAAATGTTCATAAATGCACACAAAAAATGTCCCATATAACCATTCAGAGGTACCGAAACTGCTGGCCCAAATTGGGTTCATCCGAGAAAACAGAGCTACCCCAAATGGGCTACCTTATAAATAGCCTCTACCTTGCATATAGCAGAAAATTCATTTCTGTTTCTGTTTTTAAGCTGGCACTAAAGTGCCATGGCATTGTTGTTACTTAATTTAGATTTTGGCAGCGTTTATGAGATAGTTGTTTCCTGTAGCACATTTGCTTAGAAACTGATAAAAATGGCAGAGTCCCACTCTTACTTGCTTTGATTCAGAAACAAAATTTCTTCTCAGTTCACAACCAGCTTCTCAGTATCACTGCCAGAGCACATCAACTCAGGAAATACTTGGGATGAGCGAGGCAAAATAAAAAATCGGCTGAGAAAAGTAGCCTAACCAAAATATAAGGCAATAAACTGGCCATTGGCCCATCTGTGGGGTTGGTCCATGAGCGGTTCCTTCACTCTAGATGCATGTGAATGGAGTGATGGAGATCTCAAGTTTTATTTTCTCATAATTTTAGATCCAAAGTATCCTGGATTTCATAAAATATTTGAAAAAAACATTTGATTGAAATAGCTTCAATAGTGAACTGTCAAGAGTTCATCCACTTCAAGACTGAATTATCAGTTTTTACAGCTAGTGTATCGGATTGACTTGACTTTACTGTGGCTGTGCGTATGATGTGTAACTTTTCAGATTCAGGATACTAACTAAAGTTTTAAGTTTGGCTTTAGTTTTATAAAAATACTATAAAAGGCATCCTGTTTGATGTTATAATAAATATTGGAGTTTCCCTTTCATAGATGTAGACTAAATCATAGAACTGGACAGGCATGTGTCTGGTAGATCAGGAACCAAATATGGAATAAAAATAGGCAAGTGACTATTTCATTCCCCTTTCAGTTTGCCATCTCTATCCTCTTCCCAAACTTTCAGTTTTCCTTTCATAAGGATAGATTTGGCTGCATTGTCGGCCGAACAAAGGAAGCTCCTTATGCTATTCAGTTATCCCAGCTCATCTTGTGTGCTTTCTCACTTCAAAGGGACAGTGAAATAAAATTCATAGCAGGTTAGATCAATGCCTTTGTGTGCTAAGTAGATCTAAACACTTCATGTAACAAAAAAAAAATGAAAAAAAGGCAAACAGAACTGCCACAAAACAAAGAGAATATCACTGTCCACAATAGACACACATTCACTGATTGACTGAACTTACTCGTCCCAGATGTTGGAAACTGAAATGAATGTATCAATCATTTCATGATTCAGACAATGGAATACAGTCCAACAGCTTTAAATTAAATCAAAAGAAAATTTGAATCCATGATTTTCTATTTTTGTAACAGTCAAAACGAGTATATTTGGTTGATTTTCCTTTTTTTGCAAGTGAGATTAGAAAAAGTACAGTGCCCACAGGCCTTCAAAAAAAAGCAAAATACCAGTATTATCATAATCTAAAAAAACACATTCAGTACACATTCACAAATTATGAAATTATACCATTTTTTCAAAGTGAAGATTTTTTTCTTCTTTTTTTCTCTTTGTCACTTGTACTGTTACTCTGTAATAAAATTATAATTGCTGGATATGCTTCTTTTCTTATTAAGGGTCTTCAGTATTTTGATTCCTCACTATCTCAGTGGTGACTGACTGAAACATCCTGCGATTGAATCATGATGGTATAGCAGTAGAATTTTTGTGACTGACAATACTGATTGGTGACAAGGAAAAGTTCTTGAAAATGAGCTCGTCTGCAGCTGCACAGATAATGAGGTTTGTTGTAAATATTTCAACTTTCAATGCTTTTAGAGCCTCTGTGGAAAAATATGCTTGAAGTACCAATGTGTGTGGACCAAATCATGTATGGTGTAGTTTTTCCTTTGAAATGAACTGCTTTGTCACAGATCTGTTTGAATGCTTATGTGTGAGAAGATCCAGTGAGATGTTGAAAAATTGCATTTTTACAATTTTATTTAACAAATACAATGGTCTCTGCTAAGTGCTCGCTCATCAGGAGACCAAAAAAAAGATGGATTGAAGGCTACGCAACCCATCTGACCACTACTTCATGATCTGCTTCGATTAGTTGATCGTTACCAATAGCTAAATATTTGTCCCATGCAAATAAGAAAGTGTTTGTGTTTTGTAATTAGTCTTAACAGTTCCTTACCTTTCTCAGTTAAAATTCCATCAACAATGTCCAACTTCATACAAATGTCGAGTGAGTTTTCAAATGATGATCAGTGTTGGATGAAAACATGATATAGCCATGTATGTTTAAAATTAGCCAGACTAACCGAAGTAAGAAAGTAACTGACAGAAGGCTAAACTTATTCCTCCATATCAGAACCAATCACGGGCACTGCCCCACATGTTGGTAAAAGAAGAAAATGCTAATGGGTTAGTGAACGTATGGTCTGATTACCCAGTCATACATTCCCCATTACTCCCTCTCCTCTTTTCTATGTTCCTTCCAACTGTCTCCATTTTACTGCACATTTAGTGCTGTGCATTTCTGTCAAGTGGACAAGCTGACATGAAATTGCAGCATGACATGTCCCTGGCCTAGCACCCAGCTCTTGGGCAATTTTTAATTTTGGAGGAGGTTCTTTGGCGGGTAATTTCTAGAGAAAAAATTCCTCTTTGAAACAGTGATGGGTTCTTAGGCAACAGATTCTTAGGCGGAGACCACTGTATTCAGTTAGCAAGTTATTGCTTCAAGAACTCTAGGCCATGTTGTGAATAAAGGTGAAAGAAACTGGAATTATCCGTGAATGTATTGATACCTATCTGGTCAGATAATTAATTGGTTGTTTGTGAACTAGTCTTCAGCAGCTTTGTCTCTAAATTAAAAAATGCAACATCAACCAATCAACGGGGGCATGCATCCAACCTATACAAATTTCTGATAATTAAGAAGAGTAGCCATTATACTTGTTCAAAGTTATAATGTTATCTATTGTCATTTTTCTCCTGGATAATGTTTTAGCGTCTGATTTTTCATTGACTGTGTTCCGTGTCATAATGTATTGCTTATAAATTTTATACACTTCTTGCTTGGTTGCATTTCATCTCATTCCCAGATGATATGCATAGACACCACATGATAACTGTGGTTGAGGGGCAATTGAATAGCTTGCTTAGGATAATATTTTCTCAAAGTTTTGTTGAGAATGGGGTGAAAGCAGGAGACTGCAAGCCAAAAGCTGGCTTTTCATGGAGAATATTATAAATGAAATGATTTAAGTAGCAGATCTTTGGGAGCACAGTGGTAATACAATGACTTAAGAGACACCCATTCAGTAAAATTCCCTGCTCAGAGTTGAAAAAATGGAGGCATATAAATCTCAAAGCTTTGCCTAGTCCAGCCAATAAATTAAAAAATCATTTTGTTTTCATTCCCAGGCAAGCTGATGCCGTCAAAACCACAATGACAGGTAAGCTGCTTCCTCCTGTCCAGTTTTGTCTTTTCAGGGGGACTAGCTAGCATTTCTATTCTGGTGATCAATCCAGACTTTAATTATATCTTTTGTAATTTTCAATGATGTCTTCCCCTGAATATTAACTAGTAAAAGTTGCATTTGTTTGAAAGTACTGGTACAGCTTTGATGTTTCATCAGCTTATCTTTCTACAGTATCACAGTTAGAAAATATTTACAGTCTTTAGAAGCCAAACTACATGATACTCTCTATCTATCTACTTGATAAATAATTCAAGAGTTCGAGGCATAATTATCAAGCAAAGGAACCCAATGAATTTCTGTGTGTGTTGCTCAGAATCGGGAAAAGCCTTCTCAGAGCTGTGGGTGACCCGTCAAAAACTCGAGGATCTCTACAAGCGCATGTTGCTCCTGGACCTGGAGTATGCCCTGGACAAAAAAGTGGAACAAGATTTGTAAGTTGTACAATATTTGTTAAACAGTTATATAAATGTGGTAAACATTGATAAAAACTTTAGGCTGTCATTGTTTCCAGACTTCCATCATTTAGTATTGTATGTCACTTCTAAAGGTGATATTCTGTAATGTCCCAGTTAAAACTTACTAAGTAGTCATACTAAACATCTATGAAGCTCACAGTATAGGCTTGGGTTCCCTTCCTTTTTTTTTTTTCCAATGAGATTGTGAAGCATGTACACTTGTCATGCACTCCTTTATACCAGATTATCCCTGTGTTAGCCAAATGAATACACAATTATAGAATTAATAGAGGGAACAGACTGTAATCATGTGTAGAGTCATTTGCAGATTAAGTTTAAAAAAAAAAAAAAAAGAGAGGCGAAATAATGTGTGAAACAGATGATTGTTGAGCCTTAGTCTAGGTGATAAACTGATACTCTTTAATTGGGTCATCCCTGATTGCAGTCAAAACTGTTTCAGGATGACGGCATACATTACAAAGAAGAAGATATTAACAAATGACATAACCAGTCATAGCGGTTGTAGAATCAAATAATCGCTTAAACACCGGTTTGGAAAATCTTCAGTTACCCGGAAGCCTCTCATATGGGGGAAATGATAGGGCTTTAGTGGGGAAAAATCACCTATAGCTTATGTCACACATTCAATTATTTTTAATGGTATTTACCATCTGTCTTGTTCTCTGTGCCCCAGGTGGAACCATGCCTTCAAGAACCAGATCAACACTCTGCAGACACAGGCTAAAGATCGACAGGTAATTGAACTGTTATGCTTGAAAGTAAATGTGAAAAATAATAGGTTTTCAGAGGTCTTCAACAAAATAGCTTTCTTATCTGAATAGAGTTTTTTTCTTATCTGACAGTAATTGCCACAGTTTGATTACAGGCTGGACTGTGCAAGGTGTTCTATGAAGGTCTGGAAATCTTTGAAAGTTACATAATTGATGTAACTAAACAATGGTGTATTAGAAAAAGCAAAAAATGTTTAATCTTAGTGCCTGTTGTGTATCAAAAGCGAACTGTTTAGAATGTGTGATACACGAAGCATGAATTTCTGTAGTCATGATGGATTTTATTGACAATGAGCTTTCCATTTAAAAAAAAAGGCTTTTAATTTGACCATAAACAAATGAGGAGTCCACTTATGACAAGTTAAGTGATGAGTGTACTGCGAACAGTTGTATCATGGCCTGGAGTTTTTTGCAAAATGCTAAATTAAAATGAAAATGCTAACAGAATAGAGTATCATGAGCAAAAAAAAACAAAAAATAAGATATTTAATATTGAGAAACTCTGTAAGGAACTACAACTGTTCTCTTTTCTCGCTCTCTCTTTTTTTTCATTTTTTTGTTTCTGCTTGCAAGAATCCCAAGAAAGCTGAGGCCCAGGCAAGCCTAAATCTGTTCCTGGAGACAGCCAGTGGATTTTACCTGCAGGTGAGGGTGTAGCCTATGTGTGATTGTCCTAAGCCAGAGTGGGCCACAGACTTTCTCATTATGTGGTGTCCATCCACAGGGCAATGGCAGTCATGTTTGTGGGCTCAGTATCCAGTGCATGAAGGCTCACTTTTGTGAGATGAATTGGGGATAATTCTCTAGACTGTGTATGTGCTGTAGTTAGAGACACATGAATGATTAGTGTTTTCTGTTTTCATCACCAGGTTGTTTGTATGGAGAGTAGCAGAATCACTTTAAGGCTGTCTCCCATACTGCTCATTTATGTACTTCAAATTTCCCTGAGAGACATTCTGCTCACATTTTAGAGGTTTTACAGAAAGACATTGAAATTATCCACTTGATAGAACATGCGACAAATTGATATGGATGAAAACTGAGCTCTGTGTATAGTTTGATATGTATCTTCCAGAGCTGAAATATCGTAGGATTAGTTTGCTCCAATGAATTCTGGTTGAGTTAAAGTAATTGATTGGTTTGATAATCTGACTGAAGCTGGACGGTGAAAGCTACAGACTCTTGAAAAGCACACAGACCACAGCAGTCCCTTTTTATTAAATTATTTGTCATTTTCTGAATAGATATGCTATAGTTTAGATTCACTTCCCTTTGAAGATTTTCTTCAGAGACACAACATCAGACTTTTCTGTCCTTTTCAGTTTTTGCAGATGATCTGTTCGACATTCAAACTGGATGTTCCCTTCAGGAGGCGCTCGGCAGCCTTTGGCATCATGCGAGGTGAGTGGTAGAGAGAGAATGTCATTACACAGAGACACATATCATCATAACTGTTTCTCAATTACTTAAGTCATTCCTGTGAGATTTTGAGTTATGATGGTAACTGCAAGTACAAGCTACATAATTTACCTGAGTTAACGGTCATTATTATGTAATGCTATTTTCCAAGAAAAAAACACAGTTCTGTTTACATTATGGCTTTGACTTTGTAGAGATTGATTTTGTTTTCTCAAATAAATTAATGTGGGCCATTGTGGAGTAACTGAGAGATGAGTAAGAGCGGTCTGTTCATCAGGAAGTAGAACTGAGTGGTGGCTCAGACCAGGATCCGCCAGCTGCCATAGTTTAGAGAAATGCACTCAGTGAGTTCTAGTTGGTGAATGGTTCTGGGTAGTGAGAGTTGTGCGACTGAGACAGGTGTGTAATAGGACAGAATTCATTTATTTTTGAGGACTTTGCTTTGCAAACTGTGATTGTCCAATTTCTACTCATTCTTTAGCAAACCTTTTAACTTATAAACATATACAACTCTACAATATAGCCATAATCGTGCTGGTGTGCCGTTAAATCCAAACACAAACTAAACCACTTTGTTTCCTCAACTTTCATTCTCTGTGTAAAATTCCTTTCATCACACTGAACATCCAGTAGTGATTGTTTATGAAGAGATGTAACTGTTTAAGTGTTAAGATTCTTAGTCTGCAGCTACATGATAACTTTCACTGTGTGTGGCACCATGAACACCTATGCCTGTGTATTGTGATGATCAAGAAGAGACAGCTTCTCAAAATGACCGCCTCCAGGTGGTTAAAAGATCGAGGGTATAAAGCAAGATTGTCATATCTACAAAAATGCTGTTTTGAGATAAACATGTTTGAAGTTTTGATGAAA